>CDMY01000929.1:222080-239841 GCA_001179505.1 Vitrella brassicaformis | reverse complement strand
CCTACGTGGACTCTCCACAAAATCCACAGACCTTACGTTGCATTGACTTAATCCTTTATCCGGGACTGACCGCCCGGCAGATCCTCTCTTCACCATTCTCCCCGACTCTCTCCCACCTATTCTTACACTCCTTTCTCTTTCTCCTCCAGTCAGTTGTGCTCACCGGCGTGGCGACCTCTCTCCTTTGCCCGCCGGCCTGAACGACCGTGCAGCCCTTCAGCTGCCTCCGCTGTGTCCGTCAGCCCAGTGAATCAAAGAGATGGCTCATCGTAGGCGGAAATCTTCGCCTCGCAAGAACAAGCTCGCGGCTGCTCCCGGAGCTGCGCTAGGAATAGAGCCGTGTGTCGTGAACAGCATTATATTTTGAACTGCTTCTCCATTCAGCAGCTGTGTGTTGCAAGCTCGCATAGGGCTTGGGGAGCACGAGGGCCGGATCTATGAGCTGCCTGACACATGGAGAGCAGCTGAAGCACATGGACAAATCACCGAGACGGTCAGCACGGCGTTGGTGGTGTCCTGACCAGAGGAGGGCAATTCAATGAGTAGCTGCCATCCGGCATGAGTCCGCTCAGCAGCACGGCCATCCCGCATCCAGTTGATAGGGCTGTTCTGGCTCTTTTCTGCCTGCCTCCTCTCGTGCTTTCTTTTGCGCTTCACCGACCCCGTCCCGCATCCTTGTCAGCGACTCATCGCATTGGCAGCAAGAGCTATCGCATCCGCAGAATGAGGCCGCAGGACAGCTACGCTGGTGAGAGGAATGAGATCCATGTGCACATGGTCATCGGTCTGTGTGTGTGTGTGTGCCATCATCAGTTGCCTTCTTCCTGCAAGAGGCCCTCCCGCTCACCAACACATCGTCACCGCCGGCTGACAGAGTGCTGGAGATCATCCAAGAGGCCGACAAGGCCGAGGTCGACACCTCACAGAGCCAGCAGTCAGACATTGTCCGCTTGGTGGCCACTGACCAAGACACCAACAGCATCGTCGGCCACGTGGCTTATGACAGCAGGAAAAGGCCGCCGACAGCGAACGTCGGCTTTGATTTAGGCGACTTGAAAGGGCGGGACGGCTGTGGTCAGCTGAGAGCGGACGAGAAGCTGCCTTACGTGGCTGATCTGGCCGTGGATGCCGCTCATCGAAACCACGGTGGGTGAGTGCAAGCAGCACGGCTGAGTGAGTGATTCGGGCGCATGGTGCGTATGTATGTTTCAGGTCTTGGTTCGCTTCTTCTGTCCATGGTGTGTTCGCATGCGGTCTCGCAAGGCCATGAGAGCATCTATCTTGCTGTGGAAGAGAGCAACACGAGTGCACGGCGGTGGTACGAGAAAAGGGGGTTTCATGAAGAGGCAAATGATGGCCATGGGGTCATCTTCATGGCCAAGGGGCTGAGGAGAGATGAGAGGACAGAGTGATGTGCTTGTGTGATGCATCGCCTTTGTCAGACTCAGTGTGCATTTGGACCGATTCATGTATGTCTTGTGTCCATTGGCTGCGTTGGGCTCTCAGCAAGTACTGCATCTCTCGCCACACGCACGCACCCATCCTGTCCGTCCGTCCGTCCACTGACGCACAGCCAGAGGCAAAAAGGGCTGTCACGTGATGATGAATGAATGAAACCAGCTCACAAAAGGGAAGCCTAAAATTCCTTGCACCGGTAGTATAATATCTGTCGATCAAAATATTCCTCCTCTCACCTCTGTGTGTAGGAAATAGATGAGCACGCCGAGAGCAATGAGTGTACGTGCACACCGGTCGGTCAAATAGGGCGACAGCAAAGAAACCACAGAAAATGGGACTGTACACGTGTATACATTGATCGACTGACACAGGTGTGTACATCCCTCCCTCTTGTGCAGACAGACAGACAGACAGACAGCAACCAGGGCGCAAGACAGAGACATAGATATCAGAGATACCAAGACATTTCCTCCTCATGTGTAACACACGACAGTACTGTACTGTACGCACATATCACATGCACTCACGTGTGGACATGTGCACACGTATATATACATCATATCATGATGGATATATGTACACCCAACCAACCAACCCAAACGCTGACTCTCATCCCTCAGCCACTGTTGCCCTCCCCCGATACTGCCTTCTCCCTCCTCATGTCCCTCACCAGCTCCACCAGCATCAGTGCCGCCTCCGTCTCCTCACGACTGTCGCCCCCATCCCTCTTTCCATCGTGCACAGGCGATGCTGGTGGGGTGGACGCCACGATCGAGTTGGCGATCTCCGTCAGCGACTGGTCCATTGTGGACGTGCCTTCCTCACCCTCAGCAATCTTGAGGCGCTTCTGCAGCTTCGCCCGGTCGATCGCTCGCCGAAACTTGACGGCCTCTGATGGATGTCACACACACATCAGTGAGCAGAGAAGCGGTTGTCTCGCTGCTGCTTACCTTGTTTGGCCCCTTCGAAGCCATAACGCCACGTGGGGAAGAATTTGGCCTTCTGTTTCCCGCCCTCACGCCACTGCGCGAACCTGAAGAGCACGCATCAAGCGAGGTCACCACCAGGGCATACGTGTCGTATGTGGCCATGTGCGTCACGCCTACCAGTATCTTTGTCTCGAATGCCACAGCACGCCAGGCACACCTGTAGCGTCACGTCACACGGCAAAGCAGACAGACAGACAGCCGTGGGAGGTCCATCCAGCCAATTGGTCATCTTGTGCCATACCACTAATGAATTGAGGCGGCAAGCGATGCTTCCGGCTGGTGTGCATCGTCGGCACTGCACTCTCCTTCCCCTCCCCTTCAACCCCATCCTGCGCCTCGCCAGACGGCGCAGCGTCATCGTCACGGCTCACCACAGCACTCTCTTCCGCGCGCTTCTTGTCCTGCTGTTCTCGCAACTCCATACACGCCAGTCGCCGCGCGTCCGACCCGTACACATCCACACTGAACGCGCGCTCGCCACCGCCCTTCTCCGCTGCAGGCACGATCCACGCACGAACCGACTGGTCGTAGAAAACCGATGGGGACTCGGGACGACCAGTGGAAGGGCCAGCACGCTGCTTCTGGGGCGCATCAAGACGTGGCACCTTTGCATGACGCCCCATCGCCTCTCTGCTGCCGCCGTTGTCTTCTCGCCGCTTTGTGGGCTTGGCGCAGTTGGTGCTCCGATGGGGCGGCAGGGGCAGAATGGCAGACGGTGGTGGAAGGGTCGGGACGGTGCCCCGAGAGGGGTCTGGATGGCACGGCGGGAGTGTCGGCACGAGCTGGGATGACTGCCTGCGCTTGGTGATCTCCTTTCGCTGTCCCTCTCTCAGGCTTTTGAGAGCCCTCGACAGCTGCGACAGATATTCAGCCGGTGGGTCTACTGACGGCCACGGCGGCGGCAGCTTGTTGTCCTCATGGAATCGCGCAAGTGAGAGGGGAGGAACGGGCGACGCGAGGGGAGGCAGGGAGGACGACGAGCCTTCTCGAGATGAAGGGGCACTCACGTCTGTCGAGATGGCGCTGAGGCATCCCTGCATTGCACCACTTGTGCGTGGGTGGGTGCTATTTCATGGCCTCGTCGGAGTTTAGCAATCGGTTCAAAAGGTGTTCAACGGCTGGCCGGGCTGACCGTTAGGCGAGGACTGGCCAGATGACGATGCGTTTTGTTGGCCTGGTACGGCTGCAGGAAGAGAAACTTGCACTCCCCTGCAGATCTTGCAGATCTTTTGCCACTGCACGCCTGTTTGGCGTGGTTGTTGTAGGTTGTTGGTGTCATCTCTGCGGTGCAACAGAGGCGTCAGCGGACCCTGTTGAGCCTCTCAGAAAAGTAGATCTCAGCCGAACACACAACATTGGCCTTACTTTTTGCTGCTTTCATTGTGTCAGGCGAATCCTGCGGCATACCAGCTCGTCAAGGCGCTGCTCGCGAAGTCTGATCTGGGGCTCCTCTACAATGACAGCCACGAACGCAAAGGCCAGATCGAGACCGCTTTCATCCAAGAGGCCGACCACGATGAAGCCACAGGCGACCCTCTTGCCGAGCTGAGGCGGGTGAGTGCAAGTGTGTCTTTTACTGCATTCAATGGTATCTTGTTTGTTCGCGGGTCCTCAGGAGAACCCGTCCGCCTACTCTATCGTTCACTCCCTTCTGCTGAAGCAGGAGATGGGATTCGACCCCATTGCAAAGAGGCACGGCGTCGAACACGATGATCTGTCGTTCCTGCAAAGTAACACACGTCGGCTTCCCGGTTACGTGTGCTGGATGTCCCTTCTGCCTTTGCAGTCACGGACGATCCGATGGCAGCCATCCGCTTGGTGGACCCGAAAGCCTTCGACGCCCTCATTGCCGCATTAAAAAGCTCCAAATCCCACGTGGCAACTATCTATGGTACACACAAATGTGATCAGCGCCTCGCAGGATGACTTCCTTCGTCGTTTTCTTCTGGATGTCAGCCGATAGGATCAAGTATCAGAGCCTCTTGCAGTGTAAGGCGAACAAAAATACGGGCATTTCACCCTCATTTAAGTCGCTGCTTCCATCTTCCAGTGACGGCCGACCCATTGTCGCCTCTCAAGGCCCACGACCCTCAGGCGTACGCATTGGTTGAAAGAATCCTGCGGAACAGCGCACTGGGCAAGCTCCTCAGCCCTCCGGCATTTTTACAACGAAAAGGGTAGAAGCAGACGTGCACACAGTTGCTGACACGTAACAGTTCCTGCCGCCTTCTGCAGTGTCGTCATTGACCCGACGGATCCCCTCGCCCCTTTGCAGCAGGCTAATCCTGCTGCCTATGCCATAGTCAAAGTACGCCCACACACACGCACAGAGACACGTCTTGGGAATATCAAGCTGACATGTTAATTTAGGCGCTGCTGATGAAGTCTCAACTGGGTCTCAACTTATCCAGGCACCGGCCTAATATTCTCCTGCAGGTCAGGGGCGCCATCGGTACTGCCACTACGTGTTGCCATCTCATGTCTTCGATGCGTCTCACTGTAGATGGGCGCGAATATTTCATCGGTGAACGTCCCGAATCTGGAGGAGCTTGCACCGCTGAAGGCAAGGCAATTGCACCTGATGCCGTTCTCATGATCTGGCCCCGCTTTGTTGCAGCGCACGGACCCTGCGGCATATGCCCTCGTCGCAAAACTGCTGGCCAACATGTGGGCACATCAGAAAAATCCAAGCGGAAAGGTACAGCCGTTCGCTCTGGGCATTCGCCTCTCTCCAATGCGTCGGTGTGTGTCAGGCCCGCTCCTTTCTTCAGCGATCGATGGCCATTCGCCTCTCACACCAGGAGCCGCCGTCCACCGTCGAAGGCACGTCGTCGCGACCAAACCACACCAACTTATCCAGCGCCTTTATCCCCTTTTTGTTCTCAGGTCTATATGCCACCGTGAAGCGCCTGCTAAGGGCCTCCTTCTTCGGCAATCTCTTGCTGCAAATCAATTCCCATCGCGCACATGGAGGGGCAGACCCACTGGCAGCACTCAAGGCAGCCAACCCGGCCGCCTACTCGATCGTCAAGGTACACCAACCGTTCTCGTACAGTTGTGCTGTGTACTTCCGGCTGCCTGTGTGTGTCCAGGGGCTGCTTGGCAAGTCTGGCCTTGCTTCGGTCCTGACCAAGAAAGGGAGAAAAGAAGACGCGCGGGGTGTCAGACCATCCCTCTTGCAAGAGAGCAGTGAAAAGCCTATGGACACCGCCTCCCTGATGGCAGAGCTGACGCCAGTTCTAACAGAACTCTCAAGCCTCGTCGGCAAAGCAGGAAAGGAATGCCAGCTTTCTTCACGTGTCTCGTCTGTCTGTTCAGGACATGTCAGCATTCAATTCGATTCAAAAGGCCCTGGCCGGTGTTTCGGGCAGTCATGTGCAGCTCTCCACCGAATTGCGCCATGCCAAGAGCCAGGCCGCCGATGTCTTGCTGCAGACCGCTCAAAAGAGCTTCCCGCACGGTAGAAGAGGAGGACAAAAAAGAATGTGTTGTACCAATTATCTCTGTCCTGTGCATGGCTGTGCTGCTTCAACTTTTACCTAGTGAGGACACGGAGGACAAACTTATCAAATTGCGGCCGATCTTAGACCGCCTCAGGTACACAGTTGTCACACATCCAAGTACTCTTCGCCATTCTCTTTGCGTCTCCAGATCTCTGGACGAAGAGACGTTTGGCAAGCTGTCGATGATGGCGCAGCAGATGGAGGACTCCGTCAACGGAGTCCCCCCGCAACACATTAATGGAGACGAGGGAAAGGCGGCTCAGGCGTTAGCACAGAAAGACACAGAAACACAAACTCCCCTCTCCTTTTCTTTCCGGCTGCATGTCAGTATGAGCATTCTGGAGGCTCTTCCGTCAAAGAGCCCCTTTGCAAGCGATGACAGGACAAAAGCGGCCCCAGCGTACGGCGTCAGCGTCGATCGCGCGTCTCCGTCGAACGGCAATTTGTACCTGGGGTACCTTTCCGATGGAGCCACACAAGCCCACAAGGGTGAGGACGTTGTGCGGCGATTCATTGTTGAGAACGGGGGGGCGCGGAGCAGTCGAGCAGCTGACACCGAGACACAAGCTGATGGTAAGCTCGAGACCGTTGGCATAAGTCAAGGCCACGCTATGGTTGCTCTCTTTTGTTTGTGTGTATCTTAGCGTTAACGCAGTACTTCCGCAGTCGCACACCGTCAACGCAGAACGTGTTGGCGCTCATTCAAGACAAGGTGATACAGCCTGCGGACAGACGACTGCAACACGGGTACATTGCCCTTCTTTGGTGTTTAGGTGTCTGTCGACCCTCTGCAAGCCGTGGATATGTTAGCACCAATCATCGATAAACTCAGCTCACTGGTCAAATAGAAGCAGTAGTCCATCCCGGCTCAGGACGTTTATGTCCGGCGTTTTGTGCCTACAGGATCCGAAGATGGCAAGAGTGCTGCGGGGGTTTGTCTCATCCATAGGTAAGGAGACAACTCATGAGCCAAATCCCCTTCTTCGGCATTGTCTTTCCGATTGCAGCCGAGAGAGTTACAAAAGGGTGAGACGGATGGGGATCCATGTCCTGCAGTGTAGTCAATCGCAGTTTATGTATACACAATGTTGGCCAGCTGTGCGTGACGCGTGTTGTCAATTCCTAGGGCTTAGAGACCCAGTACATGCTGATATTCCAACTCATTGAAGCACACTATGAGTGAAAGCAATGCAATCAATGTCTTCATCCATGATTTCTGGACGGGCTGGCTCGATCAGCAAAGTCCTTGCAGCGCAGTCACACACACGCACGAATGCACGCAAAGAAATATCAATCCTCTTCTACCTGCCCCCCTTGCATCTGTGTCTCTTCAACTGGTTCGACAGGCTCAGCAACCGCGTCTTCTATCTCCTTCACCTCTTGCTCATCCCCAACCTGTTCCCCTTTCTCGGTCTCGTCAGCAATTTCCCCATCGGCGTGGTCAGCAGATGCTGCCGCTGGCGGCTCGGTCAGACTCTCCTTAACCACCTCTGCAGCTCCCGCGTCCTCTGCTGCCGGTGCTTCCACTGTTTCCTGACGGTCACTATCTTCTGGCACAGCTTCTGCGGGAACCAACGCGGTGCTGGTCTCGTCTTGAGGCATCTCATCGATAGGTGGCTTCTCTTCAGCCTCTGCAACACCCTCAGCTTGAGCCTCTGCAGCAGGCTCAGGTGCCTGGACGGTGTCGTCAGTCTCTTTGTCCTCTGCCTTCTCTTGCTCTTTTTTCTTCTCTTCCTTTGACGGTCTCCTCTTCTTCTTACCCTCGGCCGATTTCTGCGTGTCTCCGGGCAGTATGTAGGGTAGAGGAAGGGGGAGGGGCAGCTCCGCAGCGGAGGAAGGCCTTCTCTCCTTGGAGGGCGATCTGCCGTAGTCCTGCTTCACGGGCTTCGGAGAGGAGTAGACGGGGGCAGCGCCTGAGCCTCTCACGCTCGTGTGGTTTGAGACACTCCGATAGGTGGCCGATGGTTGTGCACTGGGATCGCCGCCTTCCGAATAGGGGCCGATGGCCGGCAACGATTGACCTGGTGACCCGCGAGGACCACGGTCGCTGACCGAAAGGGGCACAATGGCAAGCTGCTGTTGCCGTGCTGGGGGAGGACTGTAGAAATGGGAGACAGCCCATCTCCGTCGGTTTCTCCTGCTTATCTTGTGTCTTACTTGAGCCCTCTAGGCGGTTTGCCCCTGATGGAGTTCTTGAGGATGTTTTTTGCGATGTACTCGGTATGCTGCCTCTCCTTTTCCCACTGTTGGGGCTTCACTGAGGGCTTTACATCCCCTAGCCGCTCAAGGAGCCTCTGACGACACGAGAATGGGCGCGTCCAGTGGTGTATTCCCTTTTTTATTTCCCCGTGGTCCACTAACTCTGTTTTCGAAGGTGATGCGATCCAGCTCCTTCTTGCGCGAGTCGAAATTCAACGACTTGGTCTTTGTGCTGTTGACACAGACAAACACCGACTGCACCATGCCGAGCCACGCATCATTACAGTTTTCTGCCCACCCACCCGTTGAAGTGTCTGTCTTGATACACGATGGCCTCTGGGCTGTAGGGGCTCGGTGTGGAGTCTATCCTCAGCATCTTCTCCAACAGAATCTTGTTCTCCAGCGTGATGACCGCATTGCGAGCGTTCTCGCGCTTGAACGACTTGGACTTGGGCTTGACGAGTAGCAGTGTGCCCTCGCCGTATGCAGTGCTCTGCGAGGCGCCGACGGAGCTGCCCGTCCCCCGCACGCTCCGCTTCTTGACCGAGACTTTGACGGGAGGTGGGAAGAGGTGGGGCGGCCTCCTTCTCTCCTCCTCTATTTCATTGTCGAGGGGATGCGGTCTCACGTTGAGGAGGGCCACGATGTGCTTCTGCTGCCGATCCTTCTCGTGATACTCGTAACACAGGCGATTCGGCGGATACAGCTGAGCACACACATCCGGGAAGAACCCATGACATGAACCGTCGTTTCATGAAAAGGGGCTTTCTGAGAGCGGCATCTTACGTGCCACATGGTTTGTTTCTGCTTCTGGTGAGGACGACCCATGTTGCGGGTCAGGGGATAAGCGCCTTCCATTCGAAGAGCTCGAGTCTCGCGAGCTGTGGCGTGGGGCAAGTGGGGGAAGGCCAGTCTCGCATGCGAAGATGCGATTCAACTTCTTCCGAGGCCGTGGCGGCAACCGTGCCGCCACTCCAACTTCAGACAATGCACCGTCAGCACCTCCTCCACCCCAGAGCACCGGTCCAAGACACCCTGCTCCCGGACACCTCGTGCCGGCATCCGCGGCGCCTCCCCGGCATCCAAGACGAGGCCAGGAGAAGGGTGGAGAGGCGGAGGAGCTGGACTGGGTCGCTGATTACATCGTCGAGTTTTTGAAGTCCCCCGAGTGGATCATCCCGCTGCAGAACTTCATCGATGAGGTCAGGAGGGTCACTTGGGGCCTGTATGCAGTCGATGGCTGGACTGATGTTGCGTGTGTTCAGCAATGCATCATTTTTGACAATGAGGAGGAGAACAAATTCACTTACACGCAGTGCCACCAGGTGCGTCAGAGGGAAACAGCAGGGGAAGGACGCTGTATGAACGTCATTGCGTTTTTCTTGCTACAGGACTTTCAGAACCTGGTGGACACGCTGCTGACCAACCATCTCATGGGTACTGTCTGTCATCTCTTCTTGTGGCCTGCATACACACATGCGTGTGTGAGCCCCACGTGTGGGTGTGTCTCTTGCAGGCGAGGTTGGCATCACAGCCGAGCAGTTTGAGAAGGTGTGCGCCAAGATGATGGCCGCCCACGCCGAGTTCACACAGCGGAGGTCCGCACCGCTGGCCCCTCCGTCGCCCGATGACAATCCCGAGCTGATTCGCAACTATCGCCACTACAGGCTGCATCAGCTGCTGGTCGAGCAGCTGCTGTCCATTGATGACTTCCTGTGTAAGCCGGCCAACAGGCGATGAGACACAGACAGGAGCCGGGGCCTCGTGTTGTCTGGTCTGGGCTCATTCAGGTTTCAAGGCCATGATGGTTCGCCGTAACATGGAGCTGGAGTGCCAGGCACTCGAGTGAGGGAGACACACAGCCCGCATCCACTGAACATGCATCACGTTCTCGCTGCTGACTTGCGTGTAGCATGTTGCGCCGTGAGTATGCGTTGGGTGAGGGCTACGATACTCCGGGGCCCTCCGATGCCCCTGAGAAGCCTGGGAAGGGGAAAGGAGAGGATGTCAAGGGCGAGGCCGTCGAGGACGAATGGCACTACTATGTAAGCCAGCTAGTTGAGGACATATCCAGACACACATACACACATACGTACGTACCCATGTTGTGTAGGAGGACGAGGAGAGAGAACTGCAGGAGGCACTGAGGCTTTCGCGCGAGCTGTACGAGAAGGACCACCGTGAGAAGCTGACCAACACACACAAGGGAGCTCCTCCATCTCCACCCTCCCTCTCTTCCGCCTGTGTTTGCTGGCTATTCCAGACGACGACTCTGGTGAGTACGATGATGACGACGATGAGGATGACGAATTGCAGCGGGCACTGGAGGAATCCATCAGAGACGAGGTCACACATAGCGAGACATGAAGATACATAGCGGAACGAACATACAACTTTCTCTTGTCTGTCAGGAGGAGAGAATACTGAGAGAGGAGCGCAAAGCGGCACAGCAACAGCAGCAGGAGGAGGCCGGCGATGCACCTGCCTCTCCTCCTCCTGCTGCCGCTGCCGCTGCCGCTGCTGCTGCTGTCTCTGCACGAGCCGCGGTGCCCGACACATTTGTCGACGCCTCCTTCCCTCCCGTGCCTCTGGGAGAGGACAATGAGCTCAAGCCACCAAAGACAAAAGTGGGTGGGTTGGGCTCCTGCGTGTCTGTCGACATCGTTATATATTTATGATTCTGGTTGATTGCAGAAAGAAAAGCGCAAGAAGAGCCCCCGTCCGCTGACGCCCTCATCTGCGCCCGATGAGCCGTTGTCGTCGAGCGCTGCTGAGCCGTCGCTGCCGCCTTTGAAGGGGGCTGGGGGTCATGGGATGGAGGGGATTGTGTTGCCGAAGCTGACGCCACATGAAATCGCCATGTTGCAAGGAGGTAAGGAAAGAGGCATCGATCGACCGACCAATGTCTATCATTTTCCGTGTCTCTCTCTCCTCTCCTTATCCTTTGTTCTAAAGAGGCTTACCAGCGACGTCAGCGAGCTCATGAGGCTATGCAGAGGTACGTGGACGAGCTGAGTCCTTTTTTCTGTGCACAGGTTTTCTCTTTCTGCACTGCAGTCACATCGACGGGCATTTGGGGGTAGACCGCAGCGAGCCGTCGGGTGCGCCGAAGGACCTGTTCGCCTCCCTGGGGCTCAACGCGAGACGTGACGCGGGCGACAGGAAGGAGCCGACAGCTGAGGAACTCGCACAGAGGATGGAGCACCTCAGAAGGTAAGTGGGTGTTGAGAGCGGGAGAAGCCACAAGAAAAGGAGACAGACACCCAGTACTTATTACCTCTGCGCTGTTTTTTGTAGACAACGTGATGTGTTGCTGGCGAAGAAGAAGGAGGAGCGCGAGAAGCAGCTGGTGCTGTACCAGCAGCGCAAGACCCCACAGCGCCCTGAGTCGGGAGACAAGAGCGTGGATGCCAAGCTGCAGTCGGTGCAGGAGAGTTTGCTCAAGATGGCGGCAGACAGCGACAAGAAGGATGAGAAGGACGAGGAGCTGCTGGGCTTCGAAGAGATGCTTAGACGACAAGAACTCACACGAAAACTCAAGGAAGAAATGCTGGACAAAGGCAGACAATAAATGCTTCCAGCAACGGGGAGGGAGGGAGGGACATGCGGGAGGGGCCGGGGCAGAGACATTCGTGCAGCATACACTTCCTGAATGAAGACACTGTGCAGTGCAAGCAGAAAGGGGGATGCGGTGCGGGTGTCTGCCTGTGTTCAGTGAGTGGGCTTTGCGTGCGTGTGTGCCTTTGGGGAGGGGTGTGGGAGTGGGGGCTGGTCTGGTTGGTCTTTTTGACGTGTCGTCACGTTGGTTGATGCAGTCAATGGAAGAGAGCACGCGATGCGTGAGTAAAGATAGAGCTTTACACGAACCAAGATAGTCATGGCATCCACGCATCCATGCAGGCAGGCAGGTACAAAGGCATACACAGACAGTCTGCTCACACACTCGCCCCCACCCCTAGCTAGCAGTCCCATCCCTCCCATCCCTCCATCCTGTGTGTCTGTTCCGGCCAGCCATCCGTCAATCATCATACTGCCACTGCACTGTCAGTCATTGCAATCTATGGTGAAACACGCTGTATGCATACCACACCCACCGTACACGCACACACGCCCGGCCCAGGCGGCCCGGCCCGTGGATGGGTATGGGTGCAAAAACACAGACGTGCAGGCCAGGCAGGCCAAAAAGAACGGCAGGCAGAAATCAAGACAGCCAGACAGACAGACAGACAGCCAGACGTGTGTCCGCCTGTGCATCGCATCGCATCCCCCACCCCGTAGGCAGGTAGGTCCGTCGGCCGGTCAGTCCACTCCACTTTTCCACTCCACCCACAGCTTAAAACGTCACACACTGCACAGTGGCCCACCATCTCGTGATCGATCACCACCCACGGAATGCATACACGTAGAATAGGGACGGGCGGCCGGATGGTGTGGGCATGTAAGCGGATGGATGGATGGATGGATGGGCAGTTGGTCGGTGGGTGCTGGGGGAGGGGGTGGGTGGTGGGACGGCACACAGACAGACACACACGTGTAGGTAAGTAGGTAGGTAGGTTATGTGAGTAGAGAGGGGGGGCAGGCGAAAGCCGGTCAGTCAGGCAGTGACTAGGGAAGCGATGACGATGCATGGCCATCCATCCACCGTCAGCATCTACAGGTCCTCATCATCGTCCTGCAAGACCAACACAACACAACACAACACAACACAACACAGCACACGACACACAGACCCATGCAGTTCTGCCCACGCATCCCTCTCTCTATTCATTGGTGTGAGAGTGTTTTTTATCCGCCGTACATACATCCATACCTCGATGGGTGCGGTGGCGGCCTGCTGCAGCTCCTGTTCGTGCTGCTTGACCAGCTCGGGGTCGATCTGGATCTCGGGCGCCTTGGCAAACTGACCCACAAACTTCAACTCGGGCTGGCTGCAATACAATCAACACAATGCAGCACACACGATGGATGGATGGATGGCTGTCGGTCGTAGTGCGGCCTCGGCCTTGTTCTTACTTGGTGAGCCTTCTGGCGAGCCAGAGGAAAGGTTTCTCAAAGTTGTAGTTGGACCTGGCCGAGATGTCGTAGTACTGCAGATTGCGCTTGCGATGAAACATGATGTTACGAGCCTTGACCTGACGATCCTTCACGTCAACCTGGACACACAGACAGGCACATTGCGGCAGTGCGCCCGTCTGGCTCGTGTGTCGTTCGTTCATTCCGTTGGTTGCATCTTGCTTACCTTGTTGCCGACGAGTACGATGGGGATGTTCTCGCAGACCCGCACGAGGTCGCGGTGCCAGTTGGGGACGTTCTTGTAGGTGATGCGACTCGTCACGTCAAACATGATGATCGCACACTGACCCTGAATGCTGAAAACAGACAGAGGAGAGGCACACACAGCGTAGGGCTCCATGCGGCAGGTCCTCATCGATTGCCGTCTGTGTGTGTGTGTGTGCGTGTGTGTGTGTGTGCCTTCCTTACTAGTATCCGTCCCTGAGCCCTCCGAACTTCTCCTGTCCGGCCGTGTCCCACACGTTGAACTTGATGGGGCCGAAGTTGGTGCTGAAGACCAGCGGATGAACCTCCACACCCAACGTAGCTGAATCATATCCACACACAACACAACACACAATCGACACACAAACGAAACGCGACAAAGTCAAGTGCTTCTAGGCTGTCTGCTCTGTCTGCTGACTGACCGATGTATTTCTTCTCGAATTCGCCGGTGAGGTGCCGTTTGACGAGGGTGGTCTTGCCGACACCGCCGTCACCCACCAGCACTAGCTTGAACTCAGGCATCGCCTGCTGCTGCTGCGGCTGCGGCTGCGGCTGCTGAGCCTGCTGAGGCTGTGCCTGCACACACACGCACACACACACATGCAGCAGAAGGAAGACATCAACGGCCATATTCAGATCTGTTCGGATGGGCTCAACGACAGGGGAGCCTCTCCGAACAGAGGCCAGCCAACGAATGCACCCGACACTGCCTGACTAGCAAGGGTGATGCCGCCACCGTCCCCGTCCTTGCCCGTGTCTCAACTACAACCTCCCTGACCCACCGAATGCACCTGTGATGTGTTGCGTACCATGCTGCTATGTCGACGCTGTGTGAAGCGATATCCTCAGCAGCGCTTAGATCTGCGTATCTCCGTCGAGCTGCTGCTGCGTTTCAGCACTACGATAAAGCTAACGGGGAGAGAATAGACAGCCCTGCCCTCGCTTCCGGTCGAGGGCCTAGGACATTGCGTGAAATGGTTCTTCTTCCGTGAAATGCTTCAGATGAGGCGACGAAACAGCCTCGAAACACTAAAACAAAGGCGACTAGCACACCGCGGATTCTGATTTGACGTCATGAGCATCCTGCTGGATCCTGATGGGCCTCCTGCCGTTCCCATCCCTCTCCCCATCCCTCCCAAGAAGGAGCCCTCACCGGAGAGCTCCCTCGCCCTCGCAGTCCCATCCGGCGCCTCGGCAGCCGCAGCTGACGCCATTGATTCCTCAGAGAGCGCCCTGGTCCCCTCCGCCGAGCCGCCGCCTGAGATGAAGCCCAGGGTACAGAACCTGATAGCGTCTGTGCAGCTGGGGAGGGAGCTGGACCTCAAGTCCATCGCACTGTCCACGCGCAACTCTGAGTTCAACCCCAAGAAGATCAACGCAGTGGTCATGCGGATACGGGAGCCGCGGTGCACGGCATTGGTGTTCCGGACGGGCCGCATGATGATATCGGGCAGCAAGACGGAGAAGGACGCCAAGCTGGGCGGCAAGAGGATGGCCCGCATCATCCAGAAGGTGGGCTTCCCCGACGTGGTCTTCGCCAACTTCAAGGTCGAGAACGTCATCGCATCGGCAGACGTCGGCTTCCCCGTCCGGCTGGAGGGCCTGGCCTTCGACCACCGGGAGCGGTGCAGCTACGAGCCGGAGCTCTTCTCGGGCTGCGTGTTCCGGTTCAGGGATGTGCTCAAGGTCAAGGACGAGAGGGTTGAGGGGGGGGAGAAGGCGTGCAGCTGCACGGCGCTGGTGTTTGTGTCGGGGAAGGTGTCGCTGAGCGGCGCGAGGTCTGAGGAGGAGCTGCACATGGCCTTCCGACACCTCTACCCCATACTCTTGAACTACAACAAGCTGTGACAGACGGGACGGCTGCTGCGTTGGTTGCGATGGGGGAGGGAGTGGCTCACTGACTGACTCATGTATATATGCGGTGGGTGGGATGGGTGGGATGGTTAAGTGGGTCAACCCGTGCGAGCGCATGGGCTTTTTCGAGTGTCTTCTGACTGACTGACTTACCTCTCCGCCTGAGCGACGGACGAGTAATGCTCAATAGTGACAGACAGACTGAATGGAGCTTGTTGGGCTTGTGATGGGCTGTTTGCTCTGCGTCTCCTTCTGTGTCTCGATGTTGTAGAGGTCATCTAGTGCTGTCACAACACCGCAGCATCGGATTACCTCTACAGAAACGGCCGAAAGATACACAGGGAGGCTGCACAGAGAGAATTTCCCAAATGCGTACGCACTCCTGAATGTGTGTATGGATCACTGCGGAAGAAGGGTTTGGTTTCATTCAACACTGACAGCATGAACAACTTGGTACAATCGGTCACAGGCAGGCAGGCAGGCAGGCAAAGATGGGGGGCCATGAATGAGTCCACACACACACATGCACCTGCACGGCACGGCAGCGAGTACAAATAGCTCCACTTCAGATATGAAGCATCAGTCAGCACGGCTTGCACGCACACAATCAGGCGGGCGGGCAGGCAACCGTCCGTGGCATCCGTCGCGTTTGTTGCAGTCCCTGGTCATGCACAGCACAAGGTGGGCGGGCGGAAAAGGGGGAGCGAGCCCACAGACGCATATCATGCAATCAATCAATGGCTGGGTGGTGGACACACACTCACACTCACACTCATACACAGATAGAGACCGGCACGAGGAGCGCCGGAAAGCGCCCCTGTCTGTTTGTGTTGTCTGTCCTGTCTGACCGCTGTACAGTACACACGCGACACATCTATCTGTCCCGTTCGTTGCTCACTCTCTCACTCTCACATCACACGCAGCCCAGTCAGTCTATGAGCGCGTGTCCGTTCAAGCCTCTCACACACATCAGCCAGCAGTACGGGGCGCCTCAGAAGGGCGCGACGGGCCAATTTGATCTATGTGTATGAGTGAATGAGTGAGAGAGACGGAGGGGCACGGCAGCCAAGCTAGGCTAGCAAAAGGCGAGGCAAGAGCTATGCAGGTAACTGACTGACCTGACTGACTGACTGATACACTCATTCATTGGTCCGATCCAGGCCAGGCGAGGCGCGTGTCGTTTCCCAGATCGGACAAAGCAACCGACCGACAGACGTGGGAATCATCATTCCATTGCCCCCCAGACTTAAGAGGAGACAGACAGACAGGCATCCCGCCCGTCGTCCCCTCTTCCCGCCCGCGCGCCGGAGAGCCGACAGCACGCAAGGCGGCTCACAGGAGGGAAAATGCAGCCTCTCTGGATCAGCCAGCCCAGCCAGTGGCCTGGCCCATCACACCCCCGCCACCCCATCTATCGCATCGCGTGTGTACTTGGGTCGGTCAGCAAGCCCGCCTGTAGCAGGTGGAAATGCGGCCGGTCTCTGTACAGTCAGGGATACGTCTTCTATCTATCTGTCCACCACCAGTGTGTCTCAAGTCAGGTCAGCCAGGCACGGCACAGCACAGCACACCAGCCCGCCCACCCACCTGTTACCCACCCGTTGCCCGCCCGGGTAGATAGATACATACAACAGCAGCCAGCTTCTCTCACTTCATCGCACTTCATCTCATCGCCCCGACTCACAGACAGACAAGACAGTCAGGTCTTCACGTAACGCCACGCAGCAGCCAGTCCATCAATCCGGCAGTCTGTCCCGAGAATGGGTATTGTCATGTCAGCCACCCTCCTCGTCAGGTGGGGATGCGAGGCCACAATCAAGGGATGGATGAGCATGGCGATGCGATGCAAGACGATCGACGGACGGAGGGATGGATGGATGGATGTGTAGTCAGTCATACGTAGGGGACAAACCATCACAAAAGACAGACAGAGGCGGCGCAGTACAGAGCGAGCAGGCTTAGGACGCTCTGTCCCTCCCCTCGTGAGGTAAGCGTGCTGACCGACCGCAGGCAGGCAGGCAGGCAGTAATTGAGTATATGTCTGTCTCTATCTATGCATAAGTAGCAGGCAGCGTTAGGTATAAGAAAGGTTGATCAATGTAGGCAGGCAGGCAGGCAGGAAAGGGACACATCGTTCCCAGCTAATTCGTCGCTCTCGCGTCTTGACCGTTATCATTACTGACTGTCGCCCTCCTGCCTGACTGACCCACTGCCGTGCCCGCCACTTTTTGAGGCACTCACCTGACTCACTCGACACGCACATACACACACACACACACACACAGAGAGAGAGAGAGGGCAAGGAGGTAGAAAACAGTGGACACGTCAGTCAGAGGGACAGATAGAAATCGCCAGCCAACCTGCCCGCCCACACACACAGTCATGCAGTGCACTGATATGACGCGACACGCCAGGAACGAGCTTTTGGGGCAGCCCGTAAGTGCGTGTGTGCGTTTGCTATACGCAGAAACTCTCCCCCCC
>CDMY01000929.1:193057-221780 GCA_001179505.1 Vitrella brassicaformis | reverse complement strand
CCCCCAAACCTCCCCCTTGCTGCATTCACACACACACACACACACACACAGACATGCAAAACGAATGATACAGATTTCCTTGAAAAGCCGAGTCCTTTTACGGGCGAGTCCTTTCAACAAAACAATGGCAAACAATGGGAAACAACGCATGGCACCGTATGGGGAAAACAGGCCGCGAATACAGATCCCTCTCTCCCTCTCCCCCTCGCCGCCCGCCTCCCGTGTTCATTCATTGACGGCGGAACATAGCGCGCCCCTCGCTCTCGCACGCAGACTATTCGATTGTCAGTGAGTGGTCACAGAGTCGGCGTGAAAGAGATAGAGAAAGAGAGGCAGACAGAGGCTCCCGCCAAGAACAGACAAACAATCATCTGGAGGGAGGGAGGGAGGGAGGGAGGTGAGGTGAGAGGAGAGGTGGGAGGGAGCGAGCAGGATGGCCAGCAGCCAGCCGGTCAGCCCTTCAAAACGAGCAGATGGCGGCCGGCCGTCGACAGTATGGTATGTGTATCCATGGAATGGAATGGCATGGTAAGTATGCAATTGGGGACATGAACCAATGAACATGAATGACCCGACAGACACAGTGACACAGTGAGCCGGCCTGTTTTTAACAAAAGCCCGCCCCCGCCTCCCGCCTCCCGACGGACAGCCAGCCAGCCTGAGAGGCAGGCACACCTGCCTACCTACCTACCTGTGAACATTACGTAAGTATGTACGCAACGCATCAATGAATGTCATTGTGTGAGGTGGGGCGCTGCAGGGCCACGCAGCAAAGTGACAAAAAGGAAAGAAGGAAGGAAGCAGAGATAGATAGATAGATGGTGGATGGATGGATCATCATGCTGATGACAAAACACGGCCATGTGTGTGTCCTCTCTCCCTCTCTCTCTCTCTCTCTCTCTCTCAGCTCTCCTCTCAGCAGTGCTTTCCCCGGGCACATACACACACACATACACACCCACACACACGGACACACATTAAATGACAGCTCTCCTCTCGTCTCCTCTCCTCTCTGTGTATGGTATGGTATGTATCGGTGTACGCATCTACCTACCTACCGGTCTCCCCTGTGCCGAAAATTGATGTGCCAGCCAGCCAGCCAGGCAGACAGCCATTTGTCACTCATTGATCGATCGGTATGGTATTATATCAGAGAGGTCTCACTCAATTCAATGAGTACGCACGCACGCACGCAAGTATGCATGCCCGTTTTGTATGTGCACCGGATGCAAAATCCCACCACCGTCTTGCCTGCTTTCATTCGACGACAGCAGCTAGCCAGCGACAAAACACAGCCCACCTGCTGTCTGTCTATCTCCCTGCCTGCGTCCCTGCCCGCCTGCCAGCCATCTCTACTTGATCACTTTGTGAGGTCGGGGCCGCAGAGCCCGCGCCGACCGACCCGACGGACCAGCCAGACAGGAAGGCAAGCAGCTATCTCTCTCTAAAACCGCAGGCATCGCATCGCATCGCATACACAGACATACAGAGCACCTGTCTTGCATTCGCTGGCGTGCCTGAACACGCCCCTGTCCATCGGTCTGTCTGTCTATTGGCCGGCAAGTGAATGGGCAACACAACACGACACAACCTGCGCAGAGAAGACATCCTTCACCTTTCCTGAGTCAGAGAGTCAGTAGAGGGGTGGCGCAGCACACCTGGGGCGGGCAGCGCTACCTACCTGTTCAAAAAGTGGGGCGGGCGGAGCGAGCGATCACACACACGGGGGGCGGCATCACACAGCACGCACGCCGCGCCCGCCCCACAATTGCATCGCACCAATGCATCTACGTTGCTTACGTCTGTATGGATGTATGTGATCATGGGGGAGGGAAGGGTGGCTGGCTGGTGGGTGTCCTGTCTCGCCTGGTCTCGACCGCACCCACACCCACCCACGACACACATGGACAAAACTCCACATGCATCCCTCCCTCCACCCATCCCTTCACTCACCCAGCCCCACGCGCAACGCAAGAGTACAAGGACGAGCACGGAAAAACCCTACCAAAACTGCACGCACCTGCAGGCCAGGCGGGAGTGTGGGTCACCCAGGGGGAAGCGAGAGCGGTCAGCAAGTGAAAGCTGTCACCAGCTGACCGCTCACGTCACTCACTGTGAGTGAACCACACGCACGGCCGCCGAGGCATTCACACACAGACGCAGTGGATAGATAGACAGACATGGGGGGAGGAAAGAGAATTGACTGGTCGGTCCATCACTCACTCACGAGAGGCAGGTGTGTGTTTCCTTGAAAGGCCACGATGAACAAAACCCACACACAATACATACAGACGGCCACGGGGAAAGGAGAAGATAGCGAGATTTGACATGGAAGAGCCCAGTTGAGTTGGTGAGTCAGTCAGTCAGTGTGTGTAGGGTGTCTGTGTCTGTCTGTCTGTCTATGCAGCGGTCTGTGGGTTGTGTGGGGGTGCCATGGATGGGGGGTGCATGATGTGTGGGTTCCCGCCACCGCCATAACCACCGCCACCGTAGCCTCCCATCCCTGACGACACGACACACGCACACCACAGACACAGAGGACACACAGATGCAATCAATGCAGGTGGGGCTTGCTTTGCTTTTCTCTCCTCTGTCTGTGAGTCGTGTTGTGTCTGTTGCGTTGACTGACCTCCGTTAGCGTATCCGCCGCCCCTGCCGCCCCGTCCGCCGAAGCCCCCTGGGTTGCCGTAGCCGCCCCGCCCTCCCATGCCCCCGCGACCCCCAGCGCCGTAACCCATGTTGCGCGCCGGCATCCCGCGGCCATAACCGCCACGACCGCCACGGAACCCTCCTACAATGTAAGCAGCAATGCACACAAAGAGATGACTCGTGTGTAGTGTGTCTGTGTCTCTGTCTGTGTGCGTGTCGTGTCAGTCAGTTGTACTTGGGTTGGGTCCGCCACCTCCGCCGCCGGCGTTTTTGGCCATCTCCTCGAGCTCGGGCGGGGGCCGCTGGTCCACGTCACGAATCACACGGCAGATGTCACGCGCCATACGACTCTGACGACACACCAACAAATCCAACAAGTGTCGATTGCCTCTGTTGCTGGCTGGGTGGCTGGCTGGTTGGCTGACCATAGCAGCATCGGTGACGGCCTCCTGCGAGAATGCGTTCTGTGCGCAGAAGAATGTGAGTGCGCGTCCGCGGGCGCCCGCCCGGCCAGTGCGGCCGATGCGGTGGATGTAGTCCTCGATCGTCTTGGGCATGTCGTAGTTGACCACAAAATCGATGTTCTTGATGTCTGTTTTACAGCCCATACACACCCATATGGATCTATGTGGCGCATCCCTCCCTCTTTCCCTCCCTCTGTCCCCCCCTGGCTGCGTGCGTACCGAGTCCTCTGGATGCGACGTCGGTAGCGACCAGCAGTGTGCAGCGGCCGATTCTGAACTCGTTGAGGATGCGATCGCGCTCACGCTGCTCCTTGTCGCCGTGAATGCTGCACAACGGATGGATGCACTCACTAATGACTGTGGTCTAGGTCATTTTGTGTGTTGATGTATCTATCTTACGACTGAGCGTTGAAGTTCTGCCATCTGAGGTCGCGGCATAGGAGGTCACAGCCGCGCTTCGTCTCGCAAAACACCAAGATCTGATGGATGGGGGACCACAGGCAGAGGCCATATCCCGACAGGTGGGGCCGCGTCGCGTGTGTCATTCATTCTCGTGTGTGTTCCCTATTTACCTTCTCGCCAACGCTGACATGCTGACGCAGCCACACGAAGAACCTAGGACAGGACACGCACAGAAAGAGAGAGACAGACGCATGCCATACGGTGAGTAGGTGTGCCGCCCATCGTGGCCATACAAACATACACACATACCTATTCTGTTTCTCGTGTTCAGCAACGAACTCTACGATTTGTTCGATGTTGGGGTTGGCCTGCAGGTCATGCGACCCCACCGTGATCTTGACGGGATCCTCGCGACAAAAATCCCTGCACACGCACACAGACAACACGGATACCATACCATGTCTCTTGTTCTCGTCTGTGTCTGTGGCCGCGAGGGTGGCGTGGCGCACCTGGCGAGTGCCTGGACCTCCTTCGGCCACGTCGCGCTCCACATGAGTGTCTGTCGGTCGGGGCGGATCTGGCTAACGATCTTGCGCATCTGAGGCTCAAATCCCATGTCCTGATCGAATCCACACATAGTACAACACAACACACACCATGCGAAACAAACACTCCTCACAGGCGTCGGCAACGGCGACAGTTTTCTCTCTCTGTGTGTGTGATTGGTTGGTATTCTGACCAGCATTCTGTCAGCCTCGTCGAGCACGAGGTATGTGACGCGTTTGAGGTTGGTGTTGCCCGACTCGAGGAAATCCAACAGACGACCCGGGGTGGCGATCACGATGTGGGCACCTGTACATGGCATGGATGGATGGCGTGTGTGTGTGAGGCTTGCCTCGCAACGGTCAGGTCAGCATACCTCTTCTGAGTTCGGAGATCTGTCCGTAGCGGTGCACTCCGCCGTACACACACACGATGTGGATCGAACTCGTGCGACCTGACATACACAACACAACACGACACGACACACACACATACATACGTGACGTGAAACAGACCCTCCCTCCCTCCCTCCCTCCCTCCGCCCATGTCTCTCTCTTGTGAACGCACCGAATTTGGAGGCTTCCTTCTGGATCTGCATGGCCAGCTCGCGAGTGGGCGCCAGCACCAACGCAATGGGACCGTCACCGTCCTGAACCACAGACAGCGGTGCGGTGTTGGGCGTGGGGCTCGGCTGTGTGCACTCACTCACTCACCCTGAGTGGCGGTTGTGCGTTGATGTGCAGTATGGATGGCAGCAGGTACGCGAGTGTCTTGCCGGAGCCCGTCTGGGCGATGCCGATCATGTCGCGACCCGTCAGGGCCACCGGCCAACCCTGAAGCACACACAACACAACACAACACAAAACGCCACACAGACAGATGATATGATGTGCAGGCAGCCATCTCCCTGTGTGCGTGGTTGGTTGCTTATACCATTGTCTGGATGGGGTAGGGGTACTGGAAGCCGTTGTTGTGGATCTCTTGCATCACGTAGTCTGAACGAAACGAACGTGATGACGTGTGCGAAGATGTGTGTAGTCAGTCTCTTTTGTGAGTGTGTGTGTGGTGTGTGTGTACCAGGGAAGCACGCCTCTGCGAATGTCTTGATGGGCTTGGGAATGGGTGGCGTGCCGTTGACCGCGATCTCGCCCTCCTTGAGGATCTGCTCGACGTCCTGAACCGTACGCTGCACAATCGATCAAAGACACAAGACACCGACACAAACAAAAGGGGATGTGATGTGTGTCTTGTCTTGATGCGTGTGGTTGTGCGGGTCCCACTGACTGCACTGCACTGACCATAGCGACGTGTGGGTGTTCGACGTAGAAGTTCTTTCTGAAGGTAGTGAGGTCCTCGTGGCTCCAGTCGATGTTGCGGAGGTTCGCACCAGCCATGGCCATCTTGTCGCGACTACACACACACATTACACCAACGCAAACGCAGCACGCAACACACAACAGGTGTAGTCGGTGTCTGTCAGATCACTCCTCCGTGCAGTGCCTTGTTTGTCTTACGGGCCCATGCCCATGCCCATGCCCATCCCGCCCCGCTGGAAGCTGTCGCCCCAGTCGTCGCCACGGCCATAGCCACTACCCATACCACCCCTGCACACACCAAACAACACAGGACAGAGAGAGACGGTAGAGAGGATGGACGGGACGCCCCACCACACAGGTGACCTCCCCAGGCGCCCACGCACCTGTTCATGCCCATGCCGCCTCCTCCGCCCATGTACCCGCCGCCCCCCATGCCGCCGCCGCCCATCATGCCCATGCCCCCCATGTGGTTGCCGTAGTCGGGGTACCCGCCGCCCATCCCACCGCCCATGCCGCCTCCCATGCCGCCGTCCATCGGACCGCGGTTGTTGGGCAGGGGCGGGGGCGCGACCATGGAAGCCATGCCGTACGAGTAGTTACCTGCAGTGCAGTGCACACGACGGACGACACAAACGAACATGACAGAGAGAGATAGCACGAGGTGTGTCTTGCTCGTCTGTCTGTCGTCACACTTGTGTCTGTCTGGCTCTCTAGCTGTCTCCGTGTTGTGTTGTGTGTTGTGTGCGTCCCGCACTGCAGGCAGGCAGGCACTCACCCTGTCCTCCCGACGGTGGTGGCGGTGGGGCACCGCCCATGCCTGTGGGTGGTGGCGGTGGGGCACCGCCCATGCCTGTGGGTGCGTGTCCCACGACTCCCTGGGCCATGGCCGGACCAGCGTTGCCGTACCCTCCCATGCCGTAGCCGCCCTCGCCGCCGCCTCCCATGCTGTAACCCGACTGACCGGCCTGCCCGTACGCTCCCGGTCCTCCTGCCTGTGGCGCTGGCGGTGCGGGTGCTGTTGGTGTGGGTGCTGGTGGCTGTGGCGGGTAGGTGCTGTTGTGCTGTACAGTGTGGTTGGGGTTGGCTGTGGGACGAGAGGTGGGTTGGTTCAGATACTGGTGGCCCTGAGGCTGTGCGTAGCCGTTGCCAGTGGTGTACCCCTGATAAGCTACAGCTGCTGCATTCATCAAGCGAGATACGCTCGCTCTCGTTCGACAGGAAAGGGAGAGACGACACGTGTCGGTTAAGGCTGCAGATCTTTCAGGGATCCAAACTCTCCTTCTCTCCCACTCAGCCAGTTATAAGCTCGCAAAAGCTCGCATTGGCGAAGAGTGATTTCGGGAGGCGAAACGACGCAGAGAGTACGACTTCGGAGTATCGCAGTAGCTGTGGCTGTGCTTCTCTTGAGTTGGCGGCATCAACCTGTGTGTCGGCGGTCATCTGAGTGTCCACCGGCCTTGCAGGTACCTAGGATAGGACGGACACAGCCCGCACGTGCATCCCCATCCATCTAGCGGTAGCGTGTTGAGATGGAGGGCGCCGACGAGGCCAAACAGACGGAGGTGAGCAAAGCCAGTGCAAGAGCTTGAATGATAGCGATCTTCACTCGTGGCTCAGCCAGGGAGGCACAGATCTGCCTCACAGGCGGCTCCCTCACCCCCCTCTGCTTTCATCCTCACTTTGTCTGCAGGCCAAGGCGGCCGAGACATCGTCGGTTGAGGCTCCTGCAGCCATGGTGAACGGGACGGAGGACAAGAAATCGGCGGGCGAGAAGAAGCGCAAGGCGGCAGAGGGCGCCGGAGCCAGCAGTGCGGCAGCTGCGGCTGTGGCTGACAAGGGCGACCGGCCGCGACGAGGCAAGGAAAAAGCTGAGGGGTTCTACAAACCGGTAAGTAGGTGGGGTGGGTGGAGGGGTGGGTGGTGCCACGCTATGATCTGATTAATCTCTCCTGTGTGTGTGCTTGTTTATGTGTGTATGTTACTTATCAGTCTGCACAGGTCGCCCGTGGCCTTCATGAGGATGAGGAGCCCAAGGAGAAGAAGGGACACCTCATACCCAAGGTAGGTGACGGACGGAATCGGTGGCGGGAGGGGTGTAGTACCTACAGACGGCCTTACTTGCTGCCTGTATGTGGTGTGATGGGTGGACGATGTGGGTGGACGGACGGTGTGTATCAGGGCAAGGGCGAGAAGCTGGGCAGTCTGATGGACCCGAAGGCGTGGAAGCACATCGCTGACGAGAACATCAAGAAGTTCCACCGCTGCCTCTACAATGTATGACGTGACACCACACACTTCACCTACCGACCAAGGCAGGGCAGGGCGGACATCCATTTGTGTGCGTGTTTCTCTGTGCCTGCGTGTGTGCAGACGGACGGTACCAAGACCACTCGCAAGCCTGAGATCAGCAAGTGGACGGGCATCAGTGGCGAGAAGGGCACAGCGGTAAACCAGCCCGGTCACGAAACGGTGGCAATGCATGCAATGCATCTTGTCGTTGTGTGTGTGTGGTGATGTCAATCCGCCCGTCTGTCTGTCAGACCCAAGAGGATTTGGAGCGGCGTTTGAAGACGGCCACGGTGAAGCAGCTGCAGGACATCTGCACCATCGTGGGCCTCACACACTCGGGCACCAAGGGTAAGGGTGGGGGAGGGAACGGAGCGACAAACAACACGCCGACACAACAAACCTGACGAAATCATCATCCTTTTGTGCAGATGAGTTGTCGAGTGAGTTGGCTGAGTTTCTGTCGTGCCCCAAGGGGGACTTCGCCGGAAAGAAACTCCACAGCACCGGGGGCAAAAAGGTCAGTCAGGGAGGGAGGGGCCACCTGTGCTGTGTACAGCTGCTTGGGTGGTGTCTTGTGTCTTTGTGTGTGCAGTCTAGCAAGAAGAGCGGCAAGACCTCGTCCAAGGCATCGTCAGCCAAATCGGTAGGTAAACCACACCCACCCCGAACACAGATCTGATATCCACTCCACTCGTGTGCGTGTGTCGTCTTCTCTCTCCAATGATATCAGAAGGGCGGCAGTGGTGTGAAGCGCCCGCCCGGCAAGTTCATCCTGTTCTGCAACGAGCGTCGCGCGGCCGTGAAGCAGGAGATGGAGGCCGAGGGCGTCGATGCCGCACCCAAGGAAATCAACAAACGGCTCGGGGAGGAGTGGAACGACATGGACGATGACGAAAAGAAGGTGACTTCGGACGGACGGGGAGAGGATGGACGCTCACATGGATGGACGCTCACATGGTGCACCGCACCGTGTCCTGTGTGTGTGTTCTGTGGCTGTCAGCCGTACAAGGACAAGGCTGAGGAGCTGCTCGCTGCCTGGAAGCAGAGTCAGTGGGCCGACAGACCGTCCGACAACGCACAACCACACACGCGTGTTCATTTGTGTGTGTCGTGTCCTGTCATGTTTGTCAGGCACTGGCGGCGGTTCCTCGTCCAAGAAGGGCAAGAAGGGCGAGGGCGACGAAGACGATGAGGACGAGGGGGAGGAAGACGAAAACGTAACACAACAAACACGACCACGACCACCACCCCATCGCCCATTTGTCTGTGTGTCCATGGATGTCGCTATCAGGAGCGCACGGACGAGGACGAGGAAGCCGAGCCCGCCGCTGCCGCTGGTGGTGGTGGTGGTGGCGGTGCCAAGGACGAGGAGATGAAGGATGAGGGCGGCGAGGAGGAGGAGCAAGCGGATGAGGCCAAGGCCGGGGCGGCCGAGGCAGCCGCCAAGAAGGAGGGAGGGGAGGAGGGTGAGGGTGAGGGTGAGGGCACCGAGGAGCCCGAGGCCAAGCGTGCTAGGACCGTCACCGGCAACACTACCGGTGGGAAAGGAAACGAACGGCCTCACGCAACGTGTCATGCATTCATTGCTCTGTCCCTCTGTGCGCGGTGCTGTTGTCAGAGGATGGTGCGCCAGCAGCAGCGGCTGCCGCCAAGGCCGAGGGCGGCGAGGGGGATGCTCCTGCTGGTGGTGACGTCGAGCAGCCAGGTGCTGCCGCTGCGGGCGCCCCCGATGCCGACATGACGGCTGCATAACACACACACCACACACACATACACTCACAAGTCCGTACGAACTAACATAGATAGGTGTAGGTACCCTACCGGTATACATGGCTGGGTGGGTGTGTGTCTGCGTTTGTTTCTTTTTATCTGTGCGTCTTTTTGGTGGGCCTACTTTCGATGATGAATGGATGGATGTGTGGTTTTCTTTATTCATTTGTGGAGCATGGCTGGATGAGTATAGGTGGCTGCATTCGTAGCGCGTAGAAGAGAGCAGCTACCTACCTACGGCTGCCCTCCCCTGTGTGCAGATCTTTGGCCCACAGATCATATCGCCAGATTGACTGATGTCTTCTCTTGCAGTGTCTTGATCCCTGCTCAACCTGCGTCATCCGGCGCCGAAACCTGCGTCTGTTGGAGGATGCAGGGGACTGCGTTGGGGCTGGCGGGTCGAGCAGAGACGAGACACCACACACAGAGAGGATGGAGAAAGATGCTCGGATGGTGGAATCAATCAATCGTGCCTGCTTCCTACTCGTCCCTCTGTCTGTCCTTTCGGGGACTCCCAGTCGGTGACGAGTGGTGCGGCGCCGCACTTTGACTCTGACGGGGAGGGAATCCACTGGATAACAGAGGGGTAACAGAATTCGACAGTTTTCGAAGGTAAGTAGTTGTAGTCTACCTACGGGGATGGATGGACGGGCGGACGGGTGCGCTGGGGGGGGGGACCAGTGTGTGTGTGTGTGTGTGCCTGGCTGCTCCGTGAGCGAAAACAACTCCTTTGCCTCTTGTGAGTGTCGTGTGGAGCTCGATGGATGGATGGATGCATGGATTGAGGACTGGGGGACATCAAAGTCTGACGACAAGGTACCTGCGTTGACGTGACTGCTTGCCGTCACCGTCCACAGACACACGCGCATAATGAATGCTAGGCAGGGAGGGGCAGGGCACCAAAAAGTAGTCCGTCGACTTGCTAGTCAGGGAGGGGCAAAAAGTCAAATCGAGCGATACGGTACACACACCCGTACTCACCCACAGAGCCAGATGCAGGTAAGACAGCATCGCATCATGTCAGTCAGTCACGAATAAACATAGATATACGCCCTCGGCCAGACAAATGTACGTATTCACAAGTCAGTCAGTCGCATTGCAAGAGAGAGGGGGTGCAAAAGGGGCGCCCTCTATCCACACACACGCCACGGAAGAGACACACGCGGGCAGGCAGACACAGAGAGACAGACAGACAGGAAGGCATCACTGGGTCGGGCTGCTGACAGTCGTATTAGTGGGCAAAACAGCCACCGAATCGAGATGCCCCGCCTCATTTCTCTCCCCATCTCACCGCTGCCCTCCTTCGCCCGCCCCCCCACCAAAGGATGACGCAAAAAGAGCTCTAAAAGCCTGTCTGTCACTCGAGGTGTTTTGTGACGAACTGCATGACGGTGTCCATGGCCTCCATGCCGTAGGGGAAACGGTCGCTGCCGTAAATCCCATGCACACCTGCAGGAACCACAGTCGTTGTGAGTCTCGGTGGTGCACCATGTGTGCCGATGTGTGTGTGTGTGTGTGTGTTTGTGTGTAAGTACGTACCAGGCATGATGACGAGCTGTCCCTGGTTGCCGGCGTCCTCCATCATGTGATGCAGCAGCACACCGCTGTCCTTCAGAGGGTCATGCGAATACTGGACTGAACCAGCCAACCAACACACCAACACAGACAGGTGCAGGTACATACCTGCATCTGTCTGTCTGTCTGTGTGGTGTGTGGGCCCGTACACATGACGGCAGGTGGGAGTTTCTGCAGCAGTGAGTGCGGCATTCGCAGTGGGGAGGCGCGCCAGTCGAAACACTCGTTGGGGCTGCGCCAGTACTGACACACGACACGAGGGAGGGAGGGAGGGACGGAGGGAGGGAGCAGACACTGTAACCTGCTGGGCATCGTGTGGGTGTGTGTCTGCGGGGAGGGAGGTGGGGTCTCACCAGCATCTTGAACCAGAAGATGCTGTGCACGTTGATCGCAGGGAAGTCAGAATGCCTGTTTGTTTTAATGATTGAGGAAGGGGATCACACGCAGAGCACACACACACACAGGCAGACAGACAGACAGACGTAGGACACGCACATAGACCACAGACAGACTCCATCTTCCCTCCCTCCCTGCCTGGCTCACTTGGCGAGGCTTTGTGTCATCATGCAGCCCGACACACTCGGATAGATGAGCCCCAGTGCCTTGATCGACGGCACCCATGGCAGCTCACGCACGATCGCCATACCCATCATGCTCAGGGTAATGACGCCACCAGCACTGTCCCCCATCAGCACAAACCTGCACAGCACATACAATAGACAGACCATTGTTGCTGGTGTGCTGGGCTGTGCTGTGGTGTGTGCATGCGTCACTTTGTTGAGTCACCTGTTTGTGTCGAGCCCGAAGTCGCTTGCATGTTTGTAGAGCCAGGTGACGGCGGCAATGCTGTCCTCTATACCAGAGGGGAACTTCCACTGCGGCGCCAATCTGACACACGCGAAATAACAACACCCAGAACAAACACGTCGGGTGGATGCCTTCCCTTTCCCCATGTGCGCGTGTGTGGGTGTCTGCATCCCTCGATCCATAGGTACCGGTAGTCGATGGCCGCCACGACCCCATCCACTCTGTTGGCGTGGTACCGCATCAGATGGTCGTACGCCTCCACATTCAGAAAGGCACTCCCGCCGCCGTGCACGTAAAACACCAAAGGCACCCCTGCACCCATCGCCCTCACATCAGTCTCATTCCTCTCGACCTCCGTCGCATCATCCAGCTCAACCTCGTCGCTCTGTCTGGCTCTCAGCAGCCGCGTCAGGGCGGGATACCGCGCCCCTATCGCCCTCGACACATAAAAGGTGATGTTAACGGGCGCGTCTGGGATGGGCGTCCACCCCACCACACAGCAGCCGGACGGGCAGCACGAGCGCAGGCCAGGTCCAGCATCGGCTGAGTCGGGTGTGAGCAGGTCGAAGTCCATGTTGCTGCCGGACTCGTTGCGGCCACATCGCGTGTAGAGGCAGGGTGGGGGGTTGAGGGGGAGGTCGGGGATGTCCCCATGCACCGGCTGCTCCATGCGCGGCGTGTCGTCCACTATCGGAGCGGGGATGGCATGCTTGGAAACCACGCTGACGGGCTCCACCTCCGCAAACAGGCGACGAAAGTCGCTGAAGAAAGGCCACACACAGATGCATGGACGCATACGCTCCTGTCTGGGCGTCTGTGTGCACTGACTGCCCTTGTGTGTCTGACTGACCTGGCCATGATGGAGGCCTTGAGGTGGTATCTGTCCATGCTGTTCTGCTCCCAGAAGTGTGTGTCGACTCGGGAAGTCAGCAGCTTGCGGAGCCGGTAGGTCAGAAGGCCGAAGTTGCTGCCCGCCGAGAAGTCCCTCACCCAGTGCTTGTGGATCACCACTGCAGTCACCACCAAGAACCCGATGAGAAAGAACGTCGGCCATGAGACCAGCACTGGGACGTCTTTGGGGGCGGCCTTGGGCGGCTGATCAGAGGCTGCAGCCTGGTTGGGCGCCTCGTGAGGGGCATGGGCATCTGCGCCGTGCTGCTCATCTCTCTTGTCATCGCCTGAGGGCTTCTCTGTGCGAGTGCTGGCGCCCTTGCTGCGCTGGCGGACAGTGTTTGATTCGGTCATGGGAGGCGAAGGGCTGGGCGACGGAGAGATAGATCTTTGTGAAAACCAAGAACAAACGAAAGGCTCGCCACGGATCACAAGCTCGCGAGATGGAGAGGGAGAGGGGAAGGAGGGGAAGAGGAGAGGAACGGCAGCGAGTGAGGCGTGTTGAGTCTGTTGAGGCCTTAAAACAGCCTTGCCATTCATCCATCTTAATTCACAATGGACCTCAGCACCACTCGGGTGAGCGGAGAGAAGCCATGTGAATGACGGCATGCATCACGTGGGATGTGCTGTGCTGTCTGTGTGCTGTCTGTGTCGTCCTGCGGTCGATGTGGTGCAGATGATTGCGTTGCGTCTGAGGGAGCAGCTGCTGCCGCAGCCTGAGTTCACTCCCGGACTCATCGGCATCCTCAAGATGAACCAGACTCGGGCATGTAGCCGACTCACACACTCACTGCTTCACTCAGACACTCATTGCTCATAGCGCATTTGGTTGTGCTGCCTGTTGGTTGTCTGTGTTGTGGTGTGTCTAGGTTAACAACTCCATCGGACGATTCTCACAGACGGACACCGCTAAGCTGACAACACAGGTGTGCGAAGAAGGCAAAGCAGACAGACAGACAGACAGACAGACAGACGCACACCAATCGGCACATTTGGGTCGTGTCTTGGCTGTTGGCGCCTCTTCGTCAGATGGTCACCGACGTGAACCGTCAGCTTGCGGCGGCGTCGGACCACCTGGCCCAGCTGGCACACATCATCGAGACCACCATCGCACAGACAGCACATGAGGGTGAGCCTGCACACACACAACGTCAAGCAAGATGGAACACACACCTGCGACACACGGCCTTCTCTCTCTCTGTGTGTGTGGGTGGTTGTTTGTCAGGTGAGGACACTACCGAAGAGGCCACACAGAACAACACGACCGGCAGTCACGCACAGGTGTGTGACCCCACACACACAAACGGACGGACTTCGCCATGTGCACCGCTTCCCTCCGTGTGTGTCTGTCTGCCTGTGTGTCATCAGGCCCCACTGTTGCATCTCTAGAACATCCCCGCCGAGCTCCTGGGCACCGTCATCGCAGCATCTGACGTCACCACCGTCGGCAGCTTCAAGTCGACAGCCCGACCCATCAGAGATGCTGTGCGGTCCATCGCCCGCCACCTTCGGCTGCCGAAGGCCATCAAGCGGGCGGGGCTGAGCGGTGTGGTGAAGTTCGACGCCCAGCTGAGCCACAGCGATGTGATGAAGGCCATGTGGGTGTTGAAGGAGGGGGGCGAGGGCGGCTAGGGGGAGGTGGGCGACACCCTCAGACTCGCCGAGCAGTGGGGCAATTGCCAGCTGCCGGTCACTGTGGGTGCTGCGGACCTGCAGACACACGCCACCAAGGCGGTCAGCACGACACACAGAAGAGGCAATGGGCGAGCTGCTGGGTGTGTGTGTTGGCTGCAGGATTTCTTGGCGCTGCCCCGTTTCTGTGCGCAGTGGATGCTCGTCGGCCGCCATGTGGCCTTCCAGCTCTCCGGCGGCCAGCAAGACGGCAATCTCGAGATGTTCTGCCACAACAATGAGATCCGCATCATCCGCAACGAGCCCAACTTCACCCTCACCCTCAACCCGCCCCTCCCCCTCCCCACCAGCCGCCCCATCCATCCCTTCTCACAGCACCCCTTCACCCACCACGCCAAGCCACACGACCCGCCAGTCCGCAGCCGCATTGTGTGGCATACTGGTGTGGGCTGGGCGACATGTGGCGTCAGCTACGGGGCCGTTGTCGCATCGGCGAGCTCCCTGATGAAGAAGCTGATGCTGGCTCACCGGCTGATGGCTGTGAGCGGCTTCACCGACTCGCCAGCAGTGGTGGTGGACCGGTGAGTCGATGGACGGCGCGCAGTGAGAGGGCGAATGGCTATGTGGTGCGTCATTGATGTGTGTGTCAGGGGTGCGCGTGGTGGCCACCTGAACAGCATCATCACCCAATCGCCACATACGCCCCTCGCCGAGTGCCCGGACGTGATGGCACTTGAGCTGGTCAATGGGGCCTGTGCGCAGCTGCATGTGCTGACGACGTCCGATGATCCGTTCATCGCATGGATCACCTTTCTTACGCCCCCCGGGGACAGTCAGAACGGTACGCATACGTGAGGGACCGGCACAACCCCACAACAGATGACCATGCTGTCGTTTTGTCTCATCATCTTCTCGTGTCCACATGCAGTGAGCGTCCACATTCGTACCACCGAGGCCCCAGCAGCAGGTATGGCCCACGATGCGCCCTTCGCGCATCGGTTTCCTCTGACGGCCGCCAAGGTGCGTCTCGCCTTCGGCCCCATCGGCCCCATCGTGTTGGACGGGGAGGCACCATAGACTCACGACCATCGATCGACACACCAAGGTCAGAGCCGCACACTATGACGACGCTGAGACCTGATGTGTCTGCCTGTGTGTGTGTGATGTGGCGTGTGTTGGTGTGCATTATGTAGGGTGGCTTGGTGGTTGGATACGTTGAAGGAAGGAGCCAAGTAGCTGGCTCACCGGGACCTTGTGGCACTCGCGTGGGTGGTGCTGGACCTTACGTGTGTGTCTCCATTGCGCTTGTGGACGTATCATACATGCATGTGTTGAATCTCATGGATGGACAAAGGTCATGGAAATACCCAATGTAGATCTATCCACCATCGACGAAGCTTTCAGATGGCTGTGGTAGTTGGGGAGAGGAAAGGGGGAGGGGATGTAGTTTATGGCCTGGCTTGTCAGACAGAAAGACGACTTTGTGACGGGTGGGATGTGCCATGCCATGCGCGAACCACATTCTAGACACATGCATCATTCATCGCACCAGAATCTGCTCACGCACCGCTCCGCACCTGTCTGTCTGTCCGCACACTAGACGTCCCCGGATGAGTCCCTCATGCAACAGCAGATATGAGATGCACACACCACCAGACACGCAGCCCGCCCTACTGCCCGCCCGCCCGCCCGACAGTCAGTCAGTCAGTCAGTCAGCTACTTCTGTGGCGTTCCTTGACGCCAGTCAGCCTGCAGAACACACCCCAATACCCACACAATCCGTATCACCAGGTACGGTGTGCATCATCTGGGTGGTTCCCACCCTGTACCTAAGGCGCCTGGCCGTCGAGCACGATGGCCGCGATGGGGTCGAGGGCCGGACGCACCCTGGCGGCCGTCAGGGGGAACCGCTGGGCGAAGGGGGCGTCATGGGCAACACCTGTTGCTGCAGCCTCGCTGGTACTGATGATGACGCGCACTGCACAAAGACAACAGCAGAGCGGATGATCAAACGACACGACAGCATGGATGTGTTGTCAATGTGTATGCGTACCGTTTCGGTGGTCGCCCGGCTGGATACGAAAGAGAATCCATGCGATGAATGGGTCGTTGGATGACGTCAGCACGTGCGAGTGCCCACACACCCCATTGGCCCATTCGAACGCCAGTACGAGTGAGCACTCGTCGAGGGGCCTGTGCAGCGATTGGGTCATGATGCGGTCGAGGTGGCCACCACGCACACGCCTGACACACACATCAATGACGCACCACATAGCCATTCGCCCTCTCACTGCGCGCCTTCCTTCCACTGACCGGTCCACCACCACTGCTGGCGAGTCGGTGAAGCCGCCCACAGCCAGCAGCCGGTGACTCAGCAGCAGCCCCTTCAGCATGGAGCTCGCTGATGCGTAAAGAGGCCCGTCGTTGGCACCGACCGTCCCCCAGCCCACACCAGCATGCCACACAATGCGGCTGCGGACTGGCGGGTCGTGTGGCTTGGCGTGGTGGGTGAAGGGGTGCTGTGAGAAGGGATGGACGGGGCGGCCGGTGGGGAGGGGGAGGGGCGGGTTGATGGCGATGGTGAAGGTGGGCTCGCTGCGGATGACGCGGATCTCATTGGTGTGGCGGAACAGCTCTAGTGTGCCGTCCTGCTGGCCGGTGGGGCGGCGGAAGGCCACATAGCGGCCGACGAGCATCCACTGCGCAAACACACGGAACAGCGCCAAGAAATCCTGCACCCAAACACCCATCCAGCAGCTCACCCATTGCCTCTTCTGTGTGTCGTGCTTACCGCCTTTGGTGGCGTGTGTCTGCAGGTCAGAAGCACCCACTGTGACCGGCAGCTGACAAGAGCCGCAATGCTCAGCGAGTCTGAGCGTGCCGCCCACCTCCCCCCAGCCGCCCTCGCCCCCCTCCTCAACCACCCACATGGCCTTCACCACATCGCTGTGGCTCAGCTGATCGTCGAACTACACCACACCGCTCACCCCCACCCGCTTGATGGCCTTCGGCAGCCGAAGGCGGCGGACGATCGGTCGGAGGGCATTTCTGATGGGTCGGGCTGCCGACTTGAGGTGGGCGATCGTGATGAGGTCAGACAGTGCCAGGATGATGCTCATGGGGTTGGCAGGGATGTCAGTCAGGTGCCACCGTCGCGCCTGATTGCAAACAGAAAGACATGCACACACACAGCACATGCGACGTGCGCACTACATCAGTGTGGGTCTTGTGCTTGTGCCTGCCTGTGGTCACTCCCCCACTCACCTGTGTGCGGCGATGTCTTGTCAGTGCGATGGTCGAGTTGATGGTGTCTGTCAACTCGGCCAGCAGCTCGGACGCAGCAGCAAATTGACGACTCACCTTATCCACCATCTGACGAATAACTCACCAAGACGAGAGCAACATGACACAGAGGCCTTTGTGCTCCGGTTGTCAGTGTGCTGTTTGGCAGCCTGCCGCACCAGTGGTGCCATCGAAGCTGCGGTGTCCATCTGCAGGAGTTGATCAATGCAGCTGTTGACCTGCACACCACACACACAAGCAGCCGATGAGCTTTGGATGCACCGCATGGAATGGACGAGTTGGTATGTGTGTTGGTTAGCTGGCTACCTGAGCCTGCTTCAGCCGATAGCCTTGTACCTGAGGCAGCAGCTGCGCCTGAATCACTGCGCTCATCTGCACCAGGCCGGACGACAAACCACACAGACAGCACAAATAGTTCACGTCATGATGTAGGGATTTGCTTGGCCTCCAGCTCCCTCTTCTCTCACCTGGGCGGCGGCACTGGCAGCCATCGTGCACCGAAACAGCGAAAGCTATGAATCGGAGTGCTGTTTTCTGGTTTCAACGGGCTCTGCACGCCTCTGTCGTCGCCATGCTACATTCTCTTCGCTCCTTTGACTCTTGCAGTCAAAATTGGAGTGACCACCAAGTTTGAGCTCGCAGTCTGCCAGATCTCGCAGATCAGCTGGGATGGTGTTGCTCTACGGAATCGACGACAGCCAGGTGTGCACGCCCACATCGAAACACACGGACGGAGATGCAAGTGAATCACACTCCGTGTCTGTCTGCGTGTGTTTGTTGCATGCAGCTCACCACAGAACAGATCAGGTAAGTGGATGCATCAGCAGAAGGATGATGCATCTGCTGATCCACACGGGTCCATGTGCTGGTGGACAGGGCGTGTCTGGTTGAGGAGGAGAGGCGCATCGAAATCCTGCAGCGATACCTCATCAACGAGTGAGCAACACGACCGCACACAGACACGCGGAGATGCATTCATCGATGTGCATGCGCGTGTCTGTCTGTCTGTCTGTCTGTGTCAGAGGCGTTTGTCATCCCGATGACTTCCCTTTGGTGCCTCCCGTCCACGAGCAGGAGTGGCAGCGACAACAGCTGGAACAGCTGCAGCAGTGGCGGCGCCGAGAGCCTTCATATCCGCCACCCGATTACTCACACCAATACGATCGAGGTACCTCCTCACACGCATTGGTGTTGGTGGCTACCGTGGATTAATCAACCTGTGTGTGAGTGTGTGCAGGTGAGAGCCCTCAGCGCCATGACGGCCGCGGCAACTTTGGCAGTGACGGAGGGAGTCCCATCTCGGCAGGAGACTACACAGGACAGAGATTCTGTACGTTTACTCCAGACAGACACACCGATACACACGTTCCTACCCTTTATCGGTCGATTGCTGCGTAACGTGATGCAGCGCCTTCTCACCAGTCATACAACTACAACTAGAGCAATGTGGAGGTGATGCCGCACCCCCACACTGCCGCAACCGCCGCGATGGACTCGCCGCACGGTGCTCCCCCGCCCCCTCACACACACACGTGTTGATGGAAGCGCGCTTCCACACGCTCACTTGCACGTGCAGACAACGCCGGCTCGCCCCGCGGACCCCATCAACATGAGGAGGAACAGGTGCGCTACTGTGCCTTCACACACACCATCCATGGACGTCAACGATTGTGTGTGTCTGTGTGTGTGTGTGCAGGGGGATCGACTCCTCGAGACCTTCCTGAATGGTGCCGGGACATACGAAGACGTACGTCCGTGTGTGGGCACATGATGCATCACCAACCAGTATTAGACGTGCTCGCCTGTTGTTGGTCTGGTCAGTTCATCAGGCATCAGGGTGCCGCTGCCTGGGCATATCAGGTCAGACACACCATTGCGACGCGATACGCATGCACTGCTGCACCCGTGTGTGTGTCTGCAGGTGGATGACATCTTGACGGACAAGTGCAGCGAGTGGCGGCTGCTGTCGAACGGTGAGCTCACTGGCACACAAATACAACCAACCAGACGGGCCGCGTGTGTATTTCAGTACCGCGGCTTCGCGAGAAGTACAGGGACCTCAGCAAACACCTGTACCATGTGAGTGGCCATACACACATCCACAGAGCAAACAAATACACACCACACAGACGGCGACCCAGAAAAGGCTGTGTGGACCCGTGTGTGAGTATCAGCGGCCCCCCAACCACTGCCGCAAGCTGGAGGCGAGTGACCTCCAGACCTCCAAACATCCAAGTGCGCACATCACACACACAGTCGTGGATGGGATGGGATGGACGGATGTGTGTATCCGTACCTGGGTGTGCTCTACTCATCTGTGCGCAGAGGACGACCCCCGGTGCGACTTCGACAGCTCATTCATTCGCTTCTTGCGCGATCTACACATCGCCAAATATGTGAACGTACGCAGAGAACGCAACACACAGACCCCGGACGCATCCACGAGTCCCTCTGTGAACATGCATTCGTCAGATGGGCGCCCTCACTGTGGACAATTCGCGCCACTCTGCTGTGGACCTGGTGAGCATCTACGTCGAGGAGACTCCCGTGCTCGACGAACAGCGCAAGACAGAGGGGCCACTGTACGCACAAACACTTCTGTCACATCTGGTTGGCTGTCTGCATTGACTTTGCAGATTTGCTGGGCCACAAGGGCGATCTCGTTTGGGCGTGGAAGGCCGCCATGAAGCAGGGCAACTGCACGCAGGTACGCATCACACACGTGTCCACGTGCTGCGTGGGTGAGGATGTTTTTTACTGTCTGTCTGTCTGTAGGTCTTTTTCATCATGACCCACTGGCCACACGACATGCTGCAGGCAACCACCACTACCACCACGAAGACAAATATGCACACGTGCATCCATCCATATGCGCATTCATTCTTGTGTGTGTGCAGGCTGTGTGCGACAAGTTCGCCCAGGTGGTGAATGACTTCATCAGCCAGAAAGCACTGCTCAAAGAACCCCCCAAGTAAGCGAGACACCCACACGCCCTCCCAGCCCCACCCCCACCACACCTGTATATGTGTCAGGGTGTGGAACAACCTCAGGACGGCTCTCTATCTCGCCTTCACCTCGCCCACAATCAGAAGCTGGGACACACTGGTATGTACCGACCGACCATACAAGTGCTCTCTCACGCCCAACAGACGTTTATCCGTCCGTCTGCACTGTGTGTATTCGTTCACTCATCCATCCGACGCAGCAAGTGTGGGCGTCCTCTCGTCGGCCGTCCTACAAGCCCGAAGGCCACCCCCCCCTCAGTTGAGCAGCCGAAATAGCAGCAGCAGGCCAAGCAGGCGTGGAGGGTACAACCGGGTGAGTGGCGTACACGCGCCTTCTCTGCTGTGTACCTACAATACACATGGCTGCCTTCGTGCACATCTGTCTATTGTGTGTGTCAGTGTGGTGGTCGTGGTGGCGGCCGTGGCGGAGGCGGACGCAGGGGAGGCAACAGGGGCATCCTCTGGTAATGAGAGAGAGAGAGAGAGAGTGTGAATGATCGAGTACCTCAAGGCAACACAGAAGCGTTTTCCTGTGCCTAATGCAAGTGTATTCTATATACGTGCCACTGAGTGTGTCATTGATATCCATCTGTGCATGCCCTTTTTGTCTGGTGTGCTGATCTGTACTACTGACGATGGAGCGGCACATCACCCTCGATGTTGACTCCTGCCAAAGTGTTTCGCCAAATCGTCTTCATTTTCAACTGATGGCTGGCTTCGGACGGCATGACAGGCACAGAGCCACCTGTGGTCAATCGCTCAGTGCCTTTTCCGAGCGAATTCGGATGCTTGTCGAGAATTCTCGCCGGGAGACAGAGACGCCGTGATTCATATTCAGTGATCCTTTTTGAGCAGATTTGCCACAGCTCGCGCTGTTTTTCTCCGCATCTCCTCCCTTTGTGACTCCCTTCACCTGTTGTTCTTTGTATCCGCCCTCCCTCGACCTCCCACATCCCACCTCCTGCCCCCTCCCTCAGCCAACTTTGGCTGTAGGTGCACCCATATGGAAAGTCGGCGTCAAAGACAAACCCCAGAGAGCAGAACGAAAAGGCTGCTTCCAAAAATGTCAGCGGCAGCAGCAGCAGCAGTCGGGACTCCCGTCTCCTGCCTGAGCTCACTTCGGCTGTGCACTTTGTCGACTCTAGACCACCATGTGAAGGTGCAGATGATTGAGAGGGGTGAGGAGAGAATCCGAGGAAGGGACAGAGAGAGAGGGCCTGGAAAGGGAGGAACAACGAACGCATGCTCATCAATGAAGAGCATCGCCGCCTTCATTTCCCGTGTTCTGTCTGCGTATTCATTCGCTGTGAATGCTATGGTCCAGCCATGGCCCAGTACTCGAGTTACAGGGCTTTGATTGAGGACATCGAGGCGCTGATAGCGGACCGGGACTGGGCCAAGAGTGAGCAAACCGCCCACAATCAATGCATTGATTGTATCGTCAAGTACACACACACATGCGCGGCTTTGCTCTCGGTGTGTATTTATCTGTGCAGGGGAGATGCATAGGGACCAGAGTAGCCGCGACCTCCGGCAAGAACACATCCGCGAAATCACCGGTGAGTGTCAGTTGCACAAGAGGGGCAGAGCAGCCACACACGAGGAGAGAGAGGCAGTTCCTTGATCGATTCTTTGCGGCATGTCTGTGCGTATCCGCCATCCATGCCGGCAGTCGAGAAGAAGGAGCTAAAGGAGCGGCTGACCAGCCAGGAGGAAGAGGCGGCCGACTTCCGCGCCAAGTGTGAGGCCTACCAGCAGAATGTGTCAAGAGTGAGCAACGTGGCGCTGGGCGGGCTCATGGACATTCGTGTGTTGACTGCCTGCCTGTGTGTTTATGTGTCGGTCCGTGCACTTACAGGCGCGCGAGCGGTTGGCGACAGTGACACGCGAGAACTCCGGCCTCCGCAACAGCCGACGGGTATGCTCACATACATACATACATACATACACACATACATACATAGATGGATGGATGGATGGATGGGGGATGACACGGGAGGTGGGTGCCATTCCATTGCGACGTGTGTGCGTGTTGTGCCTGCAGGAGCTCGAGAGGTGCAAGGAACCCGCCGTTGCACAGCTCAAGAAGGTCCAGACGGCACACACACACACACACACAGAGGTACGAAGATGGGCATCGCAGGCGACGTTTCCCGCTCCGCCTCCTGCACGTATTGAGATAGTTGTCCGTCTGCACTGACTCTGCAGGCAGTCGGGGCCACAAAATCGTTGCCTACATTTTATATTCGTCGGCATCTTCTTTCGACCCTCACGCACCTCCTGAACGCGCCGGCGTGCGATGGAGACGCCGACAGTTGAGTTCGGCGGCAGTAGGAGTGGAAGTGAGCAGACGAATGGATGGGTGCCCATTGGGTCGCTGCGCCGCTCTGGTATCGTGAGCAAGGTGGTCAAGGAGGTCCACCGTGTCGGTGTCCAACTCCTTGATGCCCAAAGTGACTCAATGTGGCATTCCTTCCTTTCTCCATTTATCTATCAATCAGGGGAAAATGGCGGCCATGCGGGCCCGACACGAGTGGGAGAAGGCCGAGCTGACCAACACGATCCGGCAGCTGCAGGTGAATGAGTAGACTACTCGACCCCACACAGCAACAAAGGTGCCAAAGACAGACAGACATGTATGTCCGTGTTGGGTCTGGCCCTCTGCAGGCATTGCCGATTACCGTGTCGGTGTCGCACTGCCACGGCGTCACCATCAATGTATGTAAGCATACGTACGAGTCATTCAGTGAGTCAGCAGAGTGTCCAGTCAGTCCACCAAGACGTCACCAACTCACTGTGTGTGCATCAATCAGTTCAACATGGCCACCACCAGTCCCCCAGACGCGCCACACGTGACATGGCCCAGCGTGTCGGTGTCGCACTGCCACGGCGTCACCATCAATGTATGTAAGCACACGTACGAGTCATTCAGTGAGTCAGCAGAGTGTCCAGTCAGTCCACCAAGACGTCACCAACTCACTGTGTGTGCATCAATCAGTTCAACATGGCCACCACCAGTCCCCCAGACGCGCCACACGTGACATGGCCCAGCGTGTCGGTGTCGCACTGCCACGGCGTCACCATCAATGTATGTAAGCACACGTGCGAGTCATTCAGTGAGTCAGCAGAGTGTCCAGTCAGTCCACCAAGACGTCGCCAACTCACTGTGTGTGCATCAATCAGTTCAACATGGCCACCACCAGTCCCCCAGACGCGCCACACGTGACATGGCCCAGCGTGTCGGTGTCGCACTGCCACGGCGTCACCATCAATGTATGTACACACACACAGACACAGACAGACAGACAGACAGACAGACAGAGAGGCAGAGAGACACGCTGTGTGTGTGTGTGTGTGTTGCTCTGCCTGTGTGTGTGGAACCAACCAACCAACCAAACAAACAAACAAACAGGTATGAGGTGCTGCACATGGATCGCTGTGCACCCTGGCGACTCTCGAGACCATGATGTGAAGATGGAGATGATTGAGCGAGGTGAGGAGAGAGCCCGAGGAAGGGACAGAGAGGGAGAGGGCCTGGGAAGGTGTGGCACACTTATCTTCCGTGGTTCGTGCTTTGTGTGTGTATGTGTTGTATGTGGCTCACCGCTCAAAAAAGGACAGAGACATACAGATACAGTACTGAGATGCTTGTCCGTCTGCAGGCAGTCGGGGGCAAAATCGTTGTCTACTTTTTATATTCTGGGGTCTCTTCTTCCGATTCTCGCGCACGGAAACGCACAGACAGGAAGGCATTGAGCTCAATTTGTTATTGTCAAATTGCAGACAGGTGGAGGATGCCGCTGAAGGCCAAGGCTACGGGCCAAGGGCCCCGCAATTCAGTAAGAGCCGCCAACCTTCTTACATGCATCATCCACACGGCATTGTCTCTCTGTGCCGCTATGTGTCCCTTCGATTGCAGCGCGCACACCCAAGAAGCCATGAAGGAGAAGAGGACGGCAGGGCCATGAACAAGAGACGCATGTGTGTGGTGCATGTGTGTATGCAGGACGTCTTGGCGTCGTCGACCAGCAAGCGCAGGCCGAGCTGGAGCGAACCAGGAGCGACAATGCGGAGCTCGCCACCGTCAAGGTCAGCTAGTCAGCCTCTTTTTCGCCCCACCTCACACTCATCCATCCATCCATTCGTCACACCCTGGATGCGTTTGTGCGTGTGTGTGTGTGTGTGTGTGGCGTCCCTTCATCCATCCATCAGGAGGAACTAGCTGGTGTGAGGGCGCAGTGTGAAAAGTTCCGCGCCAAGGCTGAGGTCTACCAGCGTCAGGAGGCCCTCAGCACTCTGGGCCACGCCCCTGCCGCCATCACGAGGCCGTACCAGGGCATGCCGCCCCTGCAGCCCACCTACACCACCCACTCCGCCATGGCCCCCCAGCACCCCCCGATGCACCACCACCCCGCACACAGCTCTTGGCAGCCTCAACGCTCAACGCGCGCCTCCCGCCCCCTCCCTCACCTCACTGCGTCTGTGCACTTTGTCGACTCTAGACCACCATGTGAAGGTGCAGATGATTGAGAGGGGTGAGGAGAGAATCCGAGGAAGGGACAGAGAGAGAGGGCCTGGAAAGGGAGGAACAACGAACGCATGCTCATCAATGAAGAGCATCGCCGCCTTCATTTCCCGTGTTCTGTCTGCGTATTCATTCGCTGTGAATGCTATGGTCCAGCCATGGCCCAGTACTCGAGTTACAGAAGCGCCACTACCGATCGAGGCCGAGTTTCAAACCTCGATGCGAGCCGCGTGAGGCTTTTGGACGCATGGCGTCTCCAAGGACCGAGTCAGAAGGTAGGATGTGCTCAGTGTGCTGCGTCTCACTAAACGTGTATCTTGTCATGCGCCTCTCTCTTCGTGTGCCTTTACAGATCGGTCATCGCTGCCCACATTTTATATTTCGACATTTTTAAACTCAATTTCCGATGTCCCGGGACTGTCCTCTTCTGATGGAGAGGGTGAAGTTGTCAGGAATGTCTGCATCTGAAGATGTCTCACTCATGTCAAGTCTCTTTTCTACTCGTGTGGTGTCCTACAGATGAATCATCGCTGCCTACATTTTGCATCATATCGACGCACTTCTCGTCGACCTCTTCCACACATGCCACTAACTGGGAAGAACGGACAGACCAGACCGTGTTTGCATCGTGTGGTGCGGTGTTCGCGTAGTGGTTGTATGCCATGAGAGACATACAGACTCAGTGAGAATGCTTCTGTCGGATGAATGACGAGTCCAGCAAAGCCGACAAATCCGAGGACCTATATGCATCTCGCCACACTATCATCATTACACCGTTGCTGAAGACTCCCTCGGCTTAATCGTGACTGGACAGCGCACCGCCCGCTCGACCGTCGTCCCCGACATCATAACCACCTTGCTCTCTTAGCAGATGCTCATGATGTTCGAGCAGCGTGGTCGTGAGGATGAGGACGACGGCGAGCATCAGTGGCGCCTCTACAAAGGTGTCTGTCTTTCCGACTGGCCATCACTACGGCCCGCCTCTTAGCCAATACGCTACACACAATATATCACATGTACACACGCGAAAAACCCGCCTCTCGATCGACGCTCAACATCATACTCTCTTGGCACCGAGCAATATGCACACCAGCCTGTAGCGAGCTCCGCTGATTCACTTGGCGTGTTGCAGGAACATCTCGATGGCGACGGAGCAGAAGACGGTGGCGAAGAGGAAGCTGAATATGTACATCCACGTGTAGATATAGGTCAGGTTGCCGGCCAAACGAGACATGCCTGCACACATCCCACGGCACAACACGTGGCACAATATGGAGAGGCGTGTGGTCTCATGCGTGTGCGTGTGTGTGCATCTGAGCGTACTCAGTCTCTGTGCGGCCAGCACGAGGGTCTGTGCTGACGGAGCAGCAAACTCCACCAAGATCACCACCCTGCACCCACCCATCCAGTAAGGACAGACAGCAGGCAGCCATGCAGCCGTGCAGCTCTGTCGCCGATCTATGCGTCTGGCGTCCTTACTTGACGAGGGGTTTGTTCGGCAGAAAGACACTGCTCGGGCCGAAATACCTCTCCGCGCCACACATGAGCAGGATGCCTGAAGCCAGACCACACACAACACAAGTATGGCTCCTTGCTAGTAGTGGTTGCTGTGGTCCCCACCGATCAGCGGTTGTATGCAGAGCTTGAGCATGACTGCGAGTGTGACCATCCGCCAGTTGGGCGCCTCAGGCTCGCCGATGTCATCAGCCGCTATGATATCCCTGACACAGACATACATAGTCCGCGTGAGGAAACGCCCCCCCCCCCCACACACACACACAAGCGAGACAGCCACCGGCCGATCGATGGCTGCTCACTTGCTGCCGGCCAGCGGTGCGTTGGCCAAGGACTCCCCAGTCTTGTCACCGGTCGCGGCCTCCTGCATGCTCCTCACGTTGTGTGCGAGCGATGCGGCCATGAGCATGGTCATGACGGCCACCGTGGGCTGACCCAACACGTGAGCCGTCTTGGTGAACGACGACACGAACCCACCGCTGCACACACACATTGGTTTCGTGTTGGTGTCTTTTGTACTTCTGTGGTCTCTCTCCCTTACTTGGTTTGGAATATGAACGACTGCACGGCTGGGAGGCAGCCGACGAGGATGCCGACCAGCAATGCTATGATGGCGGGATTGAAGAGGTCCTCAGCCACACGCATCGCTGCCTCGATCCTCTGCAAACGAAAGGGCAAAGACGGATAGACTCACACAGGCGAGGTACAGCGCATACACACGCAAGTCCTTACCGTTTTTGATGGCTCTCGTCTGAGCACTTGGTCACGAGCCGACTTGAGCTTGCTGTAACCTGCACGCACCGCACAAGACACACCTGTGAATACCCACCGGCGTTGTGGCCTTTCGATGTGTTCCCGCCTGTGCTCGCACTGACCGACGCTCCAGAATGAGATGCCCCACCCGACACCGTACACGAACACAAACATGGCCGCATCGTCAAAGCACGATGTCACGGGGTCCTCCATGATCACATCCTCGCCAGCGTCTGTCGTGTAGTGCTGACACGCCCAGTACACACAACAACAACACACCCCGCACTCCAACGCCCCCCTTGGTCGCCCCGCCCCCTCCTCGCTGTTTCTGTGCCCACTCACTCACGGACATACAGGGTGTGTATGCTGGCTGAAGTGTGCAGTGGGGTACTGCTCGCAGATGGCCTCCATCATGACCAGGGGGAACACGCCCGAGTTCTGCCAAGTCACCGCCAGCGGCAGCAGCGAGTAGATGAGTGACGGCCCCACCGCCCGCCGCTCCTCCTTGCTGAGGGACGGACGGTCGATGACGTCCCGCAGCAGCCAACACAGCACCTGGGAGGTCACCCAACCGATGACGGTCTGCAAAACGAAAAAGAGATAGACATAGATCTGTGTGAGGGAAGGCAGCACAGCAGGATCAAGCGGTGTCTGTCTGTCTGCCCTGCCGACCTGCAGGAAGCTCCACATGATGAGTGGCCACAGTGTGGCCATGTCATCGAGAGTCAGCCGTGAGCCGATGGAGCAGAAGCACAAGCACGGCAGAAACACATAGAGGGCGATGCGGCTCAGCTTCTTGGCTGCACGTGTGTCAATGAACGCTGAAACCGCGACAGGCACAACCCACACAAAGGACGACAATCATGACATGAATCGATCAGCGTGTACGTATCAGTGCGTATCGTATCGTGTGGTGTGGTGTGCGTCCCATGAGTGCATCTCTCTCACGTACGTTCTTCGGTGGGGTAGTATCCGCAGAGGAAACCGACGACAGCCAGAAGCAGCACCTGCAGATTGGCCTTGCAGCTCGACTCAAACGACACCCAGTGGTCGGCAAACGACATCTCGAAGAAGATCTGCAATGCCCAGCACAATGCGAGCTCAGAAGGGGAGAAGACTGCGAGCTAAGCTGGAAAGAGGGCAGTGGGTGGCGTATCTGTCAGGATTGCCAGCTTGGGAAGACGAACCACTGCGAGCTTGTGAGCTAGGGTAGATTGCTGTGTAACGGGTGGAGAGAGGAGAAGACAAGGAAAGACAAGGAAAGCATTCTGAGGAGACACGATC
>CDMY01000929.1:157546-192757 GCA_001179505.1 Vitrella brassicaformis | reverse complement strand
AGACATAGATCTGTGTGAGGGAAGGCAGCACAGCAGGATCAAGCGGTGTCTGTCTGTCTGCCCTGCCGACCTGCAGGAAGCTCCACATGATGAGTGGCCACAGTGTGGCCATGTCATCGAGAGTCAGCCGTGAGCCGATGGAGCAGAAGCACAAGCACGGCAGAAACACATAGAGGGCGATGCGGCTCAGCTTCTTGGCTGCACGTGTGTCAATGAACGCTGAAACCGCGACAGGCACAACCCACACAAAGGACGACAATCATGACATGAATCGATCAGCGTGTACGTATCAGTGCGTATCGTATCGTGTGGTGTGGTGTGCGTCCCATGAGTGCATCTCTCTCACGTACGTTCTTCGGTGGGGTAGTATCCGCAGAGGAAACCGACGACAGCCAGAAGCAGCACCTGCAGATTGGCCTTGCAGCTCGACTCAAACGACACCCAGTGGTCGGCAAACGACATCTCGAAGAAGATCTGCAATGCCCAGCACAATGCGAGCTCAGAAGGGGAGAAGACTGCGAGCTAAGCTGGAAAGAGGGCAGTGGGTGGCGTATCTGTCAGGATTGCCAGCTTGGGAAGACGAACCACTGCGAGCTTGTGAGCTAGGGTAGATTGCTGTGTAACGGGTGGAGAGAGGAGAAGACAAGGAAAGACAAGGAAAGCATTCTGAGGAGACACGATCCTCAGAGGTCCAGTACTGCTCTAAGGTGCGCCAGGATCACCTCATCTACGCAGCCCATGAGTGGTTCACTTGGGCGTTCATCGGCGTGTTCTGTGTTGTCAGGGCTTCGAGGACGCCATCAGCGTGGGAGAGTTTCGACAGTGACAGAGAGAGGGACACCTCATTCACACGAGCCGTCCAGGAGAGGCAGACAAGGACCGAGGAGGGGAGGAGCCCAGTGGCCGAGGTTCGCTATAGGCACTGACGCGTCACCTGACATGGACTGAGAGACGCGTGAACGGGCTGGGCTCCCTCTGCTGTCTATGCCTGTGCATCGTCAGGTGGCTGATTTGTTCGGCCGATATGCTGAGAAGCTGAAGGAGCTGCCCGACAAGCTCGAGGCCGATGGACTGCGAGAGAAGCTGAGGGTGAGGCGACCACCGAATGGATGGATGGATGGAGCAACAAGCGAGCGTGTGTCCTGCTCTGCCTGTGTGTCTTGGTGTGGTTTGATATTCGTCCAGGCCAATGTGTGGAACAAGACGTCATTCGGTGAGGGCGAGGCGTGGGCGTTTCTCCAGGTGTTTGGCGTCCTGGCTGTCATCATTGGCAAAGTGCCGGTTGTCGGCGACTTCATGGAATACGGCCTTGGGCCCTCGTTCATATCACTCGGTCGGTACATAATAGGCCGAGTGCCACAATGCACACACATGGATGGGGTTACAATGTCACGTTTTGGTGTGTGTTTACATCTGTGTGTGTGTGTATGCGCAGGCTTGCTGTTCATCTTGACTGGTGTGCTTGAGATGGGCGAGGACATCTCACCATGGCCGCAACCCATCCAGGGAGCCACACTCAAGAAAGAGGGTACCCAACACACACACCAAGAAGAATCAGAAACTGCAACATACAATGTCTGTCTGCTTTCGCCATCCCTCTCGCCCTTGCCCCAATCATATCAGGCATCTACAAGTACGTGAGGCACCCAATGTACTCAGGGCTGCTGATAGCGTCCTTTGGCTTGGCTCTTGCGACCAAGTCAATCGAGCGGCTGGTGCTGTGTGGCCTGCTGTTCTGGATCTTGGAGAACAAAGCCAACTACGAGGAGCGGCAGCTGGTGGACACGTTCCAGGACTATGAGCAGTACGCGCAGGAGACCAACAAGTTCTTCCCCTTCATCTACTGACTGACCTTCTGAGAACGAGTGATGCGAGTCGAGTCGAGACGAGACGAAGTGAGCTGGGGCGGAGGCTAGTGGGTGGTTTATCGTGGCTCTGATGCATTGTAGATAGCCATGCATTCATCCCATTAATGAAGTGCGTGAAGGGCAGCTGCAGGGTGTGTCGGTCTGATTTGCTGTTGGTTGACTTTCGGTCGGCGTGTCGCCATTTTTTCACGGCCTCGATCAAGATGTGCTTCGTCTGTGGAACCGTTCCTTGGTTTCTTGGTCGTGTTCGTCCGTCGGATTGGACTGATGGCCATTGATTGCATCGGGCCATCAGCTCTATTCAACAGACGGGTACCACACGGAGCCAACGCGTGGATGACACAGAACAGTCAGTGTACAGGTGTGCTGTGGGTCGGTCACATCGTTTTCTGACAACATGAATGGTTTGTCCAACAAGTCAGGGTCCTTCCTGCAGCCTCCCGGCCCTCACTTGTGGATCCATGCACAAGCCACCAGCCCACCCGCAGGATGATATCGCTGGCCATTGACGTCTCATACATACACAGATACACACATGCGTCCATTTAGCCAGTTTTCCATCCACACAATGCATTGTGTCGCTCGCTGCATGGCCGTGGGCCTCCCTGACTCCTCGCCGTCATCTCACACCAGCACTGCCGACATGCAGTCGTGGTCTCAGCTGACGGCCTGACGCACGAGGAAGCCCACGCACGCAACACACCGTCCAGGACACACACGCGTCAAGCGACTCTCTCACCCTGAGCCGCCAGTCGTCACGTATCCACACATAGCATACCATCCACACACGCCACCGCCCCCTATCCATCCATCCATCCATCCTGTGAAGAGTCTACAAGGGTGGCCTTATTCATGAATCGGCTTCCAGCGAGCGAGAGCCCGCCTCACAAACGTGTCATTGCAGGCGTCTCGCTCTGTGTTACACAAGGCTGACTGACAAACAGGCTCCGGTTTACTCACACAAACGAGGCAGACAAAGACCCGCCGTCAAGTGATCGGTTACACACACGCACACGCACACTCCTGCACCACGTGTAACGTGCCAGTCAGTCAGTGGGCCAGTCGGTCAGAGGATGCCCCTGCTGCTGTTGCCCCTGCCTCTGGACCCGCCCCCACCCGCGCCACTTCCTCCGCCCCGATCGAACCGACGACCGCCACCACCGCCACCACGACCACCGCTGCCAGTCTGATGGATAGACACACAACACCACACACCACACATCCATCGGGGTCTGTGTGTGTGCAGTGCGTGCCGTGCAGGGTGGGTGTGGTGTGTATGTCTGTGTGGTAGGTACCCGATAGCTGTCCCGCCGATCATAGTCACCACGGCCGCCCTGGACACACACACACACGGACGGACGTGTCGCCGGGGGTGCACTGGTGTACGTTGTCTGTCTCACGGACCTTGTTGTACCCCCCACGGTCTCTGTAGGCCCCAGGCCTGTTGCCGTAGGGGTGATAAACGGAGTTCTCAGGTCTGAAGAGCTGCCGATAGTAACACGCCCACACTTGCTGCACACACATATCCATCGTGAATGAATGAGTTAGTGTGCCTCAGTCAGTGAGGGAGTGCATGTGGCACGTGTGTGCGTAGTACCAGTGTGTCCCAGTTCCTGAGTGTGGGCGAGGTGACGATCAGGTACTGACAAGTCCTGTGCACGGTCCAGTGCCTGCCGTCCATCCATCCATCCATCAGCGGCGCATGATATGACTGACACACGTGGGGTTTCTTTGCGTGTGGGCGTCTCGTCTCATTCACTCATTCACTCATTCATTCGCTCACTCGCCTCGGCAGCTCTTTGAAGTTGTGTTTTTTCTTGATGAACTCATTGACCACCTCGGCAAACTTGTCACACACCTGCTGCAGCATGTCGTGCGGCCACTGGGTCTTGATGAACACCACCTGCACACACACACAGACAGATGCGTACCGTACGCAGTGGTCTGACCGTAACCATGCAGCACATGAAGGCCTGCCTTATTAATACGATCGATACCTGTGTGTACTTGCCCTGCTTCATGAAGGCCTTCCACACCCAATCTGTGTGCCTCTCGCCCGTCAGATCTGCACAGCACAGCACGCCACACGCAAATATATTCAGACATACATCCATTCATACACACATCGCACAACAGCACAGCACACACAGCACAGTCACAGCCTGTCTCTTGTCGTACGCTGTTCGTCGAGCAAAGGCGTCTCGTCGACTCTGATGACCATTTCGTCCACAGCAGAGTGACGCGAGTTGTCCACTGTGACGGCTCCAACCTGCAAAAACGAATGCGCTATGGGTAAGGTGCGCCCAGATCGCTTGTGTGTGTGTGTGTGTGTGTGTGTGCGTGTGTGCAGTGTGCAAATCCGCACGTGGACGTAGGGCGCGATGAAGAAGTCGCGCACAAACCGGATGAATGGGCTGAGGTACGCGCTACCACCTGCAGCAACCAGAGTCACACACACACACACACACTCAGACAGTCAGGAGCATCGTTTGCACACCTGCACACACGCATCGATCGCATCCGTACTGCAAGTGTTTGTGGCTTGGTCGGCTTCGGTGTCGAGGGTGCGGCAGTTCTCAGGGCGGCTCTTCAGTTCACACACACACACACGCCACCAGCCCATCCACACAAAGAGAGAAACGTGTGGAAGAGACGTGGAAGCATCGGTCGGTCCGTCGCTCACGGTATGCAGGCGGGCGTAGATGGCCGAGAACTTCTCACGCAGCTGGGGCACTGATTAGATTAGTGAGCAATGGACAGACAGACCACACAAACACGTGAATGATTGTGCAAGTACAGAATCCATCCATCCATCCACTCATTCAGGCAGGTGCCTACCGTACCTCTCGACAGAGACCGCCATTGGTTGAACTTTTCCGCGAGTATCTCGTCGGCCTGTACGGTCGGTACACACACAGGCACCAACACACATATTCATAGACACACGACACGTGTGCTCACCCGGATTGGATTGCTTCATGTCATGTGTGTATGTGGGTGGGTGGAGTCTCATACCTGAGATGACATGGTGGTCACGCCCATGAACTGCTTGAAGAACTGACGACGCATCCCATCAACACACACACACACAGACGCACACAGACGCACACACGCACACACATAAGTGCATATCCCTGTCTGTCTGTCTGTCTGTCTGCCGTACGTCATCGCAGCTTTCAACACCGCCAGCGAACGAAGCCAGTATCTCTTCGCCCTACGCAATTGCACGTGTCAGTGACACGTGTGCAAGTGAATTCTGGTGGATACACACACTGTCAGGTCAGGTACTAATTTACCTGTTTCTCAGACACCTGGCGAACAGGCGGCCCAACCACGTAGTCATGGCTGCCCTGGTGCGGCCAGACCGGTCTCTCCGGTGGCGAGCCCATGCTGGTGGACTGGGTGGGCGGCGTCAGGGGCACCTCCTTCTTGGCCCCATCCACACTGCTGGTGTCTTTGGTGTACGGCTCGGGAGACGGGCCTGCATCCACGTGTCCCATCAGACGGAAACAAACATCATTCACGTGTGTGGGGGGGGGAAGGGGTGTCGTTGTGTGCGTGTGGTGGTTTACCGAATCGCTGTCCTCTGTATCCAGATCTGCTGGTGGGGCTGCCTTCATCGCTGTTGCCGAAGTTGCCAAAGCCGCCACTGCGCTGAGGGCTCTCACCTGTGCACACACAAAGGTCACAGACGGGTGGATGAGTGGGATGCGCTCTCTCGATTGGTGAATTACACAACACTCACCTCGGTCATTGTATTGGTATGCGTAATCCGCTGCTGTGGCAGACTCTATCTGCTGCTGCTCTTGCTGACGCTCCAGCTGTTGTCGCTGCCACTCCTGCTCGTGGACGGGAGGCACCAAAGGGAACTCACTGGGATGACACACACCCCTGACATGCACACACACACACACACACACACACACGCATTCACATCGATGAGTGCATCTCCGCGTGTCTGTGTGCGGTCGTGTTGCTCACTCGTTGATGAGGTATCGCTGCAGGATTTCGATGCGCCTCTCCTCCTCCGCCAGACACGCCCTGGGCAGCCAAAAAGACAAATTGCAGCCACGTGAACTGTACGGACGCATCATGCGGCCATTTTTCGCCCACCTGATTTGCTCTGTCGTGAGCTGCATGGCCAACGGCACAGCCAAATGCAATCAATGCATCTACGACAGCCGTGCAATCAATACGTCAGTGTATCGCCCACCTGGCTGTCGTCGATGCCGTCGTATAGCCTCACCATGCTGCCGCCTACTCACTCTCGTTTCCCTCTGCCAAGCTCGCAGACTGCTGTGTGCCTGCAGATTTCTCACGCACATCACGCCTCCCTGGGACCTTTCCACAGCAGTCACGACCGAATCGGACCGATGCAGCCCACTGGTGCAGCGCCCTCGTCCCGTCCCCCCAGCCCTGCCCTCTTCCAGCCCGCCGACCTCTTTGACCTGTCATTGCCCATCAGCAAGATGGCTGCCATGGCCATGTCGACTGACGCTGCCAAACGAGCCGCTCTCCGCTCACAGATCGTCACCCGCACTCGGCAACAGGAGCTGCTGGGCCACACTACAGAGACCGTCAACAGCACCCTGCTCAACGCCGTCCAGCAGCACATCAACAAGGCCATCAGGCGTCTCGGCTTGGAGGACGTCTTGGCCTTCGACATTGATGGTGACGTGGAGGGCAGCTTGAGGGTCGTCTGGCTGTTGGAGCAGGGCATCGGTGAGGAGTGGCGGGCGATGGGGCGGTTCGTTCGACTGGCCTTCATCTACCGGCTGACCCCCAGCACGGGCCGGCCCCTCCGTCTGTCGGCCGACTCACTGCCCACAGCAACGGTCTTCCACCAGCTGCCACTCGCCATGGCCATATACGCCACCATTGGCTGTCAGCTCACAAGGAAATGGACGAAAGGCAGCTTGGAGCTGCAGCAAACCGACGACGGACAGTATCAGGTCGATGATGAGTCATTTCGTGTGGTGCCGTTGGGTGAGCTGCCGGGCGGCCATCGCTATGCTGAGGACTACAAGCGGACCGATCCTGTCATCCGACAGGGCCCCTATCTTTGTCGCTCTTTCTCGGCGTTCGTGATGGAGAGGGTGCTCCACCGGTGGCAGGGAGAGGAGGTGGGCAAGCTGGTGCTCGTTGCACATATCGGCCGTGGCGACCCGCGCTATGGCCGTTTGCTGACAACCGACGACATCACAGAGGATCAGGGCATTGCTGTCGACTACCGCTACGATCATGGCGATCTGAATGCTGCCTTTGATACGAGGTATGATCGTTTTGTGATTCTGAACGGCTTCCAGCCCAACGAGACCACCTCTCCCCATCTGTGGGCGAGAGATGGTACGTGAGATGGTATCATCGATTTGTGGACGACCGAGCCATCTCCTGCCGATGCGTCTCATCCACTCACTGACCCCTAACTCGATTGGTGCTGCCCGCCGTCCGCTGCAGCGATTCGGTCTCGAGCGTGACGTTATCGAGAGGGGGAGGGTGTTCGTGGTGAGTGAGGGGGGCTAGTGGTACATTTGACCGGTGGACAGGGAGGGTTGTCTGTCTCGTGTGGGAGTGTAAGGAAGGAGGGATGAAACAAGCCTCAGGGCTTCCACTCTGGCTGAGTAGGCATTGAATGAGACGGATGCATTTATGAACGTTTGCCCACTTCCTCTCAACTCAACACATGCATGTACCAGGCACGCACTGTTCACTTTGCTTACCAGCAGTCCAAAAGGCACGATAGCGGGGCGGCGGGAGGGGGAGGGGGAGGGGGGAGGCCTGAACATACACATCATGCAATGCAATACGCCATACAGAGCACAGAGCAGTGCACAATCGATCACAGCACTCTCTCTCAACGCACAGAAAGAAAGCAAACTTGCCACCATGTCCACACGCAGTGCCGGACGGGACGAGTGCAATCGACCCACGCCAAGCCGTTCGAAGCGCAGAGCCGAGAAGAGACTTCGAGAGCATTGAAGGCCTCGAGCCCTTCTCATTTGCCGCACCCCAACAGCAGACCGCAGCTCCCGCATACGCACACCAGCATCGCAGACCATGCAGTCGATGACTCAAATCGCCTTAGATAGAAAAAACAGCAGTGGTACACGGTGCCGACAGCGCACCGCATTCTACTGCAGACAGACACACACAAACACAAAAGCACACAGGCACATACATACGAGAGCGTGTGTGTCGTGTGTAATGTGGCTGGCATGCCATTCCCTCACCATATTTATGTGTTGTGTTGTGTGTTTAGATGGAGAGCCGCTGCACCAGACGGTCGCTCGTGGCGCTCATCGTCTCGAACGCCGCCGTCAGCTCACGAACCATCTCTAGCACCTGGCCATGACAACGAAGCACACGCACACATTCACGACCCCCTGTGTGTGAGTGTGTGTGTGTGTGTGTCGTCTGGCTCACCTCCTCGTTGTTGCTCCAGGCATCGACGAGGGCCTGTCCGTAGCCGTCCTCCTTGCAGCCCTTGGCAGCCTCGAGCTCGTGGTCATTGAAGATGGCCTCGTCGATGAGCTCTTCGTCGTTCTCGATGCCCGTGTTGTCGATGCCCAGGTCGGCGAGCCGCTCTTTGGCCATGGCCACCCGCTGCTCCTGCCTCTGGCGCTCCCCATCGGTCATCTCGGCCGAACCCCAGCCCTCACGACCACTGCTGATGTGAAACATACCGCCTGAGCAGATGGAATGAAGAGACAAAATCCATCAGAGACCCTCTGCGTGTGTAGGAGGCAGGCAGGAAGGCAGGCAGACAGGCAGGTGTCCCTACCGCGGAGTCGCAGCACGAGGTGGAGGGTTGCCCCGTGTCGGATGTTGTAGTCGGCGAGGAGGCGCCCGTCCTCCAGTTGCTTCCCAGCAAAGATGAGCCGCTGCTGGTCCGGCGGGATGCCCTCCCTGTCCTGAATCTTGGCCTTGACCTCTTCAACAGTGTCGTACGGAGTCACATCCAGAACCGAACGCTTCCCTGACACACGCAGATACCAGCCAGCGATATGGAGGTGCGGATCATCGAGAGGGACGTTGCAGTTGTCGTTGTGGGAGTGCACCGGTGGCTCGGTGTGTGTTGGCCGCGTACCACTGAGATGAGCTACGGTTATTTGCATTCCGTTGTCCTTGGACCGGCGGAACTCCTCGTCGATGCCCGCCATGGTCTGGGTGACGTCAGCCGCCTCCTGCTTGAGCTGGCTGAGGGCCTCCATCTGACACACACAGACAGACAGACAGGTAATCGAAATCTCCTGTGTGGGGGCATCTGCCATCGGGGTGGACTACCTGCTTGTCGGGGGTCATTCCTGCGATGCTGGTGAGCATGGCGGTGTAGTTGGCGCGCTGGATGGAGGGGCGGCCAAAGATGGCGTCCACGCGCAGGTGGGAGTCGTCCATGCGCTTCCACGCCTCCTGTAGCCGCCCCAGGGCGACATGCGACGAGAGGATGGCGCTGGTTCCAGCAACGGGCATCTTATACGCTGATACAAAGACTATGACGACAGAGAAAAGGCTCTCCTGCTGGCACTCAACTCGACAAGAGACCAACAGTCGCTTGACGAAACAAGCCTCGAAAAGTCTCTGCTTATCGACAAGCGAAGTCTATCTTGAGCCTTCTGGATCCTGAACAAGACACCACCCTTGCGACGAGCGGTTTCTCGACGAACCCTAGCTTGCGAGCTGAAGGGAAAAGAGGCAGATCTGTCGCTGTTGCTTCCTCAGGATGATGAGCGGCGGTAGTGGGAAGGAGGTGCCCATGAGTTCGCGCCACACGTTCCACGGGAGGCCTCCTGCTTCAGCAGTCGGCCCACCCGCGTCACGCCAGCCGCCCATGGAAGCCGACGTCATCGATGTGGATGTAGACGCTGCCAGCGAGCAGGGCGGCAACCAGCCACGTCCACCACAAGCTCCGATGACGTCGCTGGGGAACGCTTTGGCGGGCCGCCAGCCAACACAGCCGCAACCACGGCTGCAGCAGCACCCACAGGCACGGGTGCAGCCCTTCCCATCGGTCAACCTGCAAAACTGGCAGGGAGGGGGCCCTGGGATGCAGCACTATGCCGGCGGCGGCGGTAGGAACGTCTTCTCCACCGGAGCACCGTTCCCTTCAGCCGCTGCAGCTGCAGCTGCAGCTGCAGCTGCTGCAGCTGCTGGAGGTGGTGGTCCTGCAGGCGCTGGTGGGCGGCAATTTGCTCCTCCGGCCATGTCGGCCTACAAGCGCGAGAAGTCGCCTGTCGGCGTTGGGGGCGGCACGATGGGCATGCAGCCGCCGCAGAGGAAACAGGTAAGTACGGCAGGCATGTGATGTGACTGTCAACCCAACGGTCACTGTCGAAAGCCTCCTACGTATCTGTTTGTGTGTGCGCAGTTCCGAGGCCCCCCACCGCAGGCCCCCTACCCCTCGGGCTTTCCCCACCACATGCATCCCATATTCCGTCCGATGGCCAGCATGCCTGCCGGCGCCGCCCCGTACCCCCACTTGACGCAGCCGTGGCCATCGCCTCCCTTCCCAATGATGCCGCCATTTGGAGGCGAGCCGCCGAGGATGCGTGTGGACCGGTCGGGCAGTCTCGTCTCCATCGGCAGCCCGGCCAAGAGGGAGAGGAAAGGCCCGGCAGTGACCATCAGGCGGTATCTCATCTGTGGCCACTTCGCGTCGTGGGTGGACCCAGAGCGGCCCTTTCCCTTTGAGGATGTCGAGGCGCCGTTCTTCAAGACATCAACCAAGGTAGCGAACACCTAACCTGCCCGCCAGACGCAGCTGTGACTGACGTGTGGCACTCACTGTACGTGTACATGTGAATGAGTGCAGGGCGACCGTGTTGTGGCTCGTTTGGGCCGGGACAAGACGCCCTCGTGGTTCCATCAGAATGCATCGGCTCTGTTTGTCTCCAAGACGCCCGAGAGCGCCGTCGATGCCTACGAGGAGTAAGTCTAGCACACACACAGCGCATTCACACACTAAGCCTGCACGCCTTTTGTGTGTGTGGGTGTGGGTGTGGGTGCACAGGTATATCAAGGAGATGTACAGCGATCAGTATCATCCCGAGGTGCCGATCGACACGACGTCGCTCAAAGCCCTCCACCTAATCGGTACCTACACACCTTTCTGCACATACGCAGGCAAACGTTGCCATCGATCTTGTCTTCTGATGCGTGTGTGCTTCCCTCACTCACTCAGCTGAGGTCGATCTGAGTGCGGATGGCCAGCGGTGCGTCCACCTGCAGCAGCTGTACAGCTACCTCACCAACACATACCAAAAGCGTCTGCGCGATGACGAGCCCGTCGACCTCATCGAAATCGCTGATGTGGTACGCAGAGTGCACCACACCACACACTCGTGCAACAGCAGCAGACGCACTCGCCGTCTCCTGTGCTGTTTTGTCCTCATGCTTTCATCAGAAGTTCGATCCCGAGGTGTTGCCGGCGATAGTGCTGCAGACGCACTTCGCCACAAGTCCTCCGGCCCACGCCAACCCGGCCGACGTCCGCACCATCAGTGAGGACACCATCTTCGTGCGCCACTCGCGGATGGCCGCCAGCGCCACCACCGCAGGTAGAGACGATGCCAAGCCCACCACATCACAGGTAGGTGCGCATTCAGACAGACACACGCATCCAGCCATCCAGCCATCTGTCTTTGGTTTGTATCCATGAATGCATTCGCACAGGCTGCGGCTGATTCGGCTGCGGGGCCGTTGAGCCCCTCTCGATCCCAGGCGCCCGTGGCGGGCGGCAAAGACGCAGCGGCGAGCGCACCACCACCGCCAGCACAAGCACCAGCAGCTGCTGCTGCTGCTGCTGCCGCTGCCGGTGTTGGCGCTGGCGCAGCGGCGCCCTCGACAGCTGGCGGCATGTACAGGCCCAATCTGAAGATGTTCATATACCCGCTGGGACAGATACACATGTTCGGACTCAAGGTGAGCAGAGCAGGGCAGGGCAGGGCAGGGCAGAGCGGGGCGGTTTTGTTATGAAGAGCATTGTGTCGGCCTGTGGGCGTTGTGTGGTGGTAGGATGAGGACTCGTTGCAGCGTGCGTTCGATGCCATCTACGTGCACATTCGCGGGAGCGATGCCGTGCAGCCGAGAAATGCCTGATCGATGGACGACAGATACATGGACGAGCGGAGTGGCTGGTGGGAGGATGCGGTGACACACAGTGCAGTGAGCGAGGGGGCCGGTTGGTCGCTCACCACACGGATCGACACGTACGTATCTGTGTTTTCCCCACCTAGCTGTCGGGCTGCCTACGTACGTCCATCTATGAGATGTGTGGATTCGCTTGAGTGGTGCATATCTGCCTTTGATCCTCCCGACTTCCTTCCACTCGAGTGGCATACGTCTTACTGCTGTGCGGTCGAGTGCCCAGCTGTGAAGCGTACGCTGCACTGGGGTGACAGGGAGACAGGAGGCGTGGCATCCAAAGTGTGTAGAGAAATAGCTATGAGCTACATAGATACACTTGGTGGCAAGAGCTAGCTTGTGTGTATGGCATCGTATTGATGTATTCAAATAGCCCTTGACACCCTTGGTCTCATAGCCAAAAGTCTGGCCATGAGACCAAGGGGGTCAAGAGCTACCTGAATACGTCAGCCACAAGACCACACAAGCTGCCACATGGTATGTCCGATGGCCTTCTGCAGGGGATAATGTCCGTGTGCGGGCGTGTGAGTGATGGCTAACTGATTGCAATGAATCCTCCATGCAATTCACTGCATAAATCGATTCTCCTGAGCACGATCATGAAATGCAGACAGATCAAGAAGTCATGAGCTCATGTCCGCGCACACCTCCCTCCCATCCATCATTCCTGCCTGTCTGCCTCTTCCGGGCCAAAAACAACCTCATAAGCCTCCACACGGCCCTTCCTCTCATACTTGGCCAACCCCTCCCCCTCACCGACACACTCATCACCCCCACTCTCATCAACCGATTGTATCGCCAGCCGCTGCTCACGTGCCTTCCTCTGCAGCAGCCTGCCGAGCGCACCGGCCCACGGATCGTCATCAGGGTCCTCCTCGGAAGGCTGCATTCGGATCATGGCCTCGCCCTCTCTGGCTGACGCGGCGGGTGCCTGGGTCTCCGACGCTCTCACGGATCCGTTCCTGTAGGCCAAGGTTTCTTCCGGCTCGTTTTCGCCTTCCCTGCTGGCCCGCCATGACGTCGACAGGTGCTTCAGCAACAGCTGCATGACACACCGCACATGACCACAGAGGGACCTTTTCGCGAGCCTGTGCTGCCTGACTGACTGACCTGTCCAAGCTCGATCTTCCTCTGCGCCTCGCTATCCTCATCCGTTGCCGCGTCAAAGCTGACCGTTTCAGATGCGAGGGCATTAAGGAGCTCGTTCACCACATCGACTTTATCAGCAAACGAGGAGAGGTCTTCAGGCAGGACCTGCTCAGCTGATGCGCGAGTGACGGTGGCAAGTCCCTGTACAGCCCACAGAGATATAGACAAAGTGGCACGGCACAGTCCATCAACACGCGGCTGCGTACCTTCTTGACGGCTCTGAGAAGGAGATGGAGCCAGCGATCCCAACCGAGTCTGAGCACAAACAAAGAGGCCCGTTCGGATGGTCGTGAAACCGTTCCCATGTTCTCTCTTCGCGGCGTACGCTTCTGCCGAGTGTCCTTCTCCGTCGAAAGCCCTCGCAACACGACAGAGGAGTGACACCGACACGGCCTGCACACAGAGAATGAGAATGACTGTCTGTGAAAGGCTGATCATTGTGTTTGTTCGCCATCAGGGGTTACTGGTGTGGGGATGAGTGCGTGGAGGGCGCGCGCCAGGTCCGTGGCACTGCACCACTCGAAAGACTGAACTGAATGAGACGACACGGCAAACACCAGACGACCGTGCAGTAATGCCACTGGCATCTTGCTGACCATTGATTGGTGCATTATCTACCGACCTGTCGAAAGATGTGTGGTCAGGGCAGGGAGGGCCTCTCTGAGGCGGCCAACTCGACGCAGGCTGACAATGAGAATGACAGACACACGTGCAGTGCAAGCACAATAAATACACCGACTGCAAGAGGCGGCTCGGCTCGGCTGAACTCACCCTATGACCAAGTGGATGCACACGTGGGGCGGCAGGCGATGCTCACTGCCTTTGATCTGAACAGTGTAATTTTTCGCATACATCAGGAGCCTTTTCCCTCCTGGAGTACCTTCCACACGATGTGATCGAACAGTGCTCGGTCTGGTGGTACCACCAACGCGTAACACCACACCTGACCAACCAGCCAGCGACCCAGACATTCACCCAGCCACACAAGTCCCACAAGTGCCACACCGCGAAAGAAACGAGCGCCATCTTCCTTGCCCCGCCGTACCACGTCTTGCAGCTCGGATGGCTCCATCCTCGCAAGCCGCTTTGCCTTGGGGCACAGCAACAGGTCACGCAACACGGTCTGAAGGAAGAAACCGACCCAGATGCAAAACGGACAGCGTAGCGTGTCTGTCTGTGTACCAGTGCTTGGCTGTGCTGTTTATGTGGGCTCCTCGGCAGCCCCAGTCGGGCGCAGCCACATGCGTACAGAGCGGCAGCACTGATCAGGAACAGAGAGCAAACACATTACATCCTCTGGACGCACTGCTGCACTGCCTTATTGCCTACCGTGGCGACAGCTTCAGTCGCACGTAATGGTCCTCAAGCCTCTCGAGCAGCGTGTCCACCAGACGCCACACACTGCCGGAGGGGCTCTCGGATGGGGGATGACCTGGGACAAACAAACAAACAAACACACACACTGCATGTACTATGCCGTCGCACTGTGGTTTTCCTGTTACCTGTTTCTGGCAGGTCGGCAAGGCCCGACAAAGCAATGAATGCCCGAGCGGCCGGCTGTGCGCCGAAGGAAGGCAGCCTCTCCCCAAGAGCAACATAAAGCGGCGCAAGGGAGTCATCCGTCAGCTTTTCCTTCTCCCTCGCCAGAAACTTGAGCAGCTGCGCAATGTGGTTGGCCTTCAGCAGTGGCGTATTCACTAGCTCCGTCATGCGCACGACCAGCCCCTCCCACTCGTCGCTTCCCGCTTCTTTCGTCCTGTGCAGCCGATACGCATACTCGGCCAGATCTTCGCCAGCCAGGTTTTCAAGCGGGTGATCCATGAGGTTCTCGGTCACAGACGCGACGCGGCGCTCCCTGAACTTCATGCCGACGGGCGGCGGCTTGCGGAACTCGTGGAAGAGAACCTTATTGCGTCTGGCGAGCCGCACTGAATGGAAGGGGGGAGGGCTGACGAGAGCGATGCACCGGAGGGAGTCCTCGCGCAATGCGGCACGCTTCAGCATAATCTGTCGCTGTTGATGATCAGATCTTCTCTGCGAGCTCAGCTGCGATCCGTCGTTTTTGCCTTTCTCGCCTCACAGCGACATCGTCTGGAGACTCCTCACTCATTGGGGAAGGATCTTGCCATCCTTTTGTCTAGTCATTCATCGCTCACGTCGTGAGATGAGCTTCCAGCTTGTCCCTCTTTCGGTGCTCCTGATGACCGTGCCGCCCTTTGGCAGTGGTTTCTGTCCACCAGTGGTCCCACTGACAGCCACACAGGTAATCCCAGCATCAGAGACGAGAGCCCGTCCGCCTCTGGGAGACAAGACGGGCCGTTGTTCCCTCAAGCTATGGTGTATATGTTGTATGGATGTCCATGCAGGCCAATGTGGCAGTCAGGCCCTTGGGACAGACAGCGGCTCGAGGCCACCTGACCACTCCTGACGGGCAGCAGGAAAGCACCATCGAAAAGCGGCTGCTTGAGGCGGGTTATTTGAACGTGGACTCTAAGTTTCTCAACAAAGTGGAGCTGGTCGAGACGGGAATCAAGCTGATAGGGCTTCTAGTCGACTATATGAAGGAGAACAAGACGCGCACCACCAGGTCCCGCGACATGGGTGTCGACATCGTCATGGAGGGAGCCGCCGATGCGTGGGGCAACGTGACGCAGCTCTTCCAAGCCTACCCCCACCGACCTTATGTGGACTCCAATGGGACCGTCCAGTCATTTGTCAGCAGGGAACTGCCATTCCGCCCATCAAGAAACAAGAAGCACCAGCTGGTTGGCGTCAAAGTGAGCTGGAGCGCCATGACAGACGAAGTGGAAAAGACAGGTCAAGTGGCAGCCATTGGCAAGCTGAATGCTGCTCTGATCGGGTGCGATAAGGCGGTTGGTGTGCTGTTCGTCGATGGCAGCCAAGCCGACGGATTCACTTCCACGGAGAACAAGAACATTGACCTTTGGAGATACTTGCGGAATTGGAAGCTGATTGTATTGGTCTATTGAGGCAGAGAGATGTTTGAGGGCTTTGTAGGCCTGTATCAAGGTCTTCTGACCGACCTAATCGTGTCAGTCTAGCCTGCTGCCGACTGACAAATGAGTGAGTGCATGGCCCTGTCTGTCTGTAGAATAATGAGTACATGCCTTGAAGAATGGCACCGAGCCCAGTGGACAGACATGGTGGTGGCTTCATGACTTGGTGTGCCATGACAAATCAAGTCTGAGTGTCATTCATGAATGTATTGTAGTCCTTACGTAGGGCACATTCTCTCTGCCTGTCTGTCTCCTTCTTCCGGTGCGCCAGGCCGCCAGCTCAGCACGCGCCTGTTTTGAGCTCCTGTGAGTGCAGCACCTGATGGCGGTACGTCAGCGCCTTAGAAAACATGGCGGGGCCAAGACCCTCGCGACCCTGCGCTCACAACACGCACATGCTTCATCGTCGTGTGCACTGTGTGTGTGCCTTCGTGTGTGTGTGCGTGCGTATGGCGCACCCCAGCCATGAGGTAAACCCAGGCATCGTAGACGAACTCCTTCTGGGCCAGCCGCCAGACGATCATGCGTCCCCTCTCGTGGCCCTCAAGGTGGTCCACCAACACGTTGGGCGATCTCTCGCACTTGCCCTTCTTCCCACCGGGGCCGGCGCTCTCGTGCTGATACTGTTCGTGTTCGCCGCCGCCCTCTGTGTGGCCGGGGTGCTCTGTGGGCAGGTAGGGCATCAGCTTCATGAAGAAGCTGAAGAAGGCCTGCATTATCGCGGCCAGCCAAACAGGGTCGGAGGGAGACACAATCGGTGGGTTCGATCTGTTCACCGCTTTGCTGATGTATTTTGGAACGGTGATGTGTTGGTTGTCTGGATTGCCCTCGGCCTCTTGCAGCAGCGACATGAACTCCGTGTCGTTGGTCTGCCGCACACAAGCAGACAATACATTTAGCCACCCACTGCGTTTCCGTTAGTTACCAAATCGCCGTACCATACTTTGCAGGTCCGTGATGTGTGTATCAAGGCTGCTGGCGTTGACATGCTCTCCCATGTCGATGAAGGCCGACGCTCCGCCGTGCTCTGTAAGGTGGTCGATGCCTTCGAGGATCTCATCCTGTATGTTGGCGATTGACCAGAGGATGCTCTCCTTGGGCTGCAGAGTGATGCACTTGTAGAAGAAAGTCGCCTCGGGGATGCGCTTCAGCTCCGTCTCCACCTCCTGCATCACACAACCTGCACCAACAGACAGTGAGACACGGCGGACGCAGGCTTTCTTCATTGGGTCTGTACTGCATTTGGATGCCTTGTCTGACTCCCAGCAGGCCTTGTAGTCGGGCCAGCTCATGTCTCGCAAATGGTCGTCGTCAGACCGTGTCTCCTTGCAGGGGCAGTTCTCCACATTCTTCTTCTGCCAAAACACAGAGATTTGGAACATGCGCCCTTGTGAGTCATCAATGTGTCTGTACCCCGGCCATGAGCAGCCCCTGGAGGATGTTGGCCTGCCATTCGCACGTCTGGAAGAATGCCCGGAGCAACTCATACAGGTCCTAGACACACCAAGGTACCCACCCACACAGGATCGGTCTCCTCCACTGACTCCATTGCATTACCACTTTGTCGATCGATTGATCCGCGTATCTGCATCCCCAGGGCCTCAACGTGTGGAACAAGACCAGCGTGCGTGGAAGTGCACGCAGCCGCGTGAGCAGCTCGATCCAGTTGGCCCTGCCGCTGCTGGGGTTGAAACACAGAAGGCGGCCTGCACGCGCTCCTGTGTGAGGGGGCCACCGGATGTTTCCGTGAGGATGTCGACGTCGACCTTCATGGCTGCGGGATGGGGGGCGGTCGCCTCAGACTCATGCTTAGACGCTGAAGGCGCGTACGGATATATTCGCCGACTCAATGTGGCATACGCGCGTACCTACCGTGAGTCTGCTGTATCATTTCAGCCGCTTTACGGGTGTGATTCAGCGTCTGTGTTGCCTCTCGCTCGTGAAGCGTGACGGCATGAGGAATGTGCTCGTCGCCCTTGTCCTTATTGATTTCTGCACAGGACAAAAGACACTGCACATGCGCTGAGAGAGAGCACATCTGGACTTGACTCCACCTGCTGGGCCTCTGTGTTGGTGAGCCCCGGGAGGAGACACAGAGCCATCCTCGAGGCTGGCGACAGCGGGACAAACGTGAAGGGCCCAGACGGCACTGACCAAAAGGCAGATGGCAGCTTTCGGTACCATACTATTGGCTCAGAAAAGACAGGGGGGGAGCCGATGATGCAGCTGAAATGGGATGAATCGATGGAATGGAGGGGATGAACCTCACCGGCTGGGCGGGACAGGTTGAGGGATTAGCTGATGTCACGAATCTGAATGGCGTGGATTCCGCACTGGCCGATCAGCAGCAGCTGCCTGCTTGTACAGCACTGCCTGGAATACGGTCCTTGCGATTGCATGCAGACGGGATGGGGGCGGCCCCCACCAGAGACTGGGGTGTCTGTCCGTCACGGTCGCCATCCGTTTTCCTTTCATCCACTCCATCTGTTGTGATTGGGGCGGCAGATCCTGAAAGCTGCTCAACTTGCCGCGGGACATTCCAAGCCTGCCATTCCTCCCCTCGCCTCCCGATCCTCTGCCATCCCTTTTCCGCCACGATGCATCCTGTATTCCTTCTCCTCTTTGCCTTGAGACTCACTGAGGGCTCCCTGCGAGCCTTCTCCCGCCTCGACACTATTGCAGACCCAGCTGGAGCACTCACCAAGAAGACAAAGGCGCTGCGGCTGCGGCTCGACGTGCCCATCAAGGCCGGCAACCTCACAAAGCTCATCGCAATCAAGGGCGGCCGACGCATCCTGAACAGCAAAGGTGGGCAGCATGTGCGTTGCACGGTGCACCTGCCAACTGTACGGATATCCTATTCTGGCTGTCGTCTGCAGATGGAGACAATCCGTTCTCGTTTGTGACGGAGAAGTCAGCGTCGATTGAGGGGCAGCGGGACCCCTCTGCATGGGATGAGCTCAAGGTGACCCTCGAGAGCCGCCCGCGGTGGGAGCTGCTGTACCACGCAGCCAGAAGACGGGAAAGCCACGTCGTACACAAGAAGGTATAGGTCCCAAAACAAAGAGGGGTCTCCATCCTCTTTCTGGTTGGCTTTGTGCAGTGCCTTGCTGAGGCGCTGCTGGCCTTGTCGGATAAATGCCCCACTCGCCTCGATGCCCTGCAGGGGCTCTTCATTGCGGTCAGTAATGGGGGCAATGCAAGCCAAGCAGAGACACAGAGGCATCGGAACGGGTGGCCTGCCTCCTTTGTATGGATACAGCCCAACGAGATGACCCGGGACAAGTTTGGCATGTGTTTTCAAGAGCAGGGGCACATATGCGGTCGGCAGGGGGGACACACGAATGGGATGGGCAAACGAGATGGATGCATTTGATGTCTCTGCATTCAGGCTGCACGATGAGCAAGTTCACCAAGTACATGGAGAGCCTTCCTATGGACACCTTCATCTGGACCATCATCCTCAACCAGCCCCCGCCTGAGCTCAAGGACTATGACGGCGTCATCAAAGAACCCGAGCCCACAACCAAACTCGCACCCAAAGTCGGTGACATGACACACATGCACACACACGGCACGCACTCTTCTGCGTATTGTGGTTGTGCAGGTGCTTCACGGCCTCCGCCCTGACAGAGAGCTGACACGGGACGTAAGCACTCTCCACTCACAGCACGTGTCCAGAGCTCATACTTATGTTTCTGGCTGCAGCTGTTCATGGAGTACTTCAGGAAGCTCGATGTTTACAACAACAAAGACAAGTCAAGCAACCGCGCAGAGCTCGCCTGGGAGTACCTCATGTCTGGGGTGAGCATCCACAGCACACTGCCTGCTAGATAGCCAAAAGACATGGCCCCTTGATCTTGTTATCATCATCAGGGCAAGAATGCAATCTCCAAGCGGGACTTCGGGGCCTACCTGCGGCCCAGCGAGGGCTTCGACGGCGCCAGAGTGCATCCGACCAACGGCTCCCTGCCCGAGTTCATCCCTCAGCCGCCATCGGCCTTCAAGATGCACCACGTCCACCACACCGCCACACACCCGGCGTACCACCCCTACCACCCGCACCCCCTCTTCGACAGCAACTGCTCCTCCAATTTCTCATCCTCATTCGGCATCCACTCGGCCAATTTCTCGCTGCCCATTCCCCACTTGACGAGCCACCGAGACATCAAGCCATCCTTTGCCGTCCACTCCCCAATTGGCCTTGATTCGGTTCCTTTGCGGGGCCGCATGGCTCACGGCACAGTGGATGACCTCGGCAGCATCCTCTCCAGCAATGCGTCGACGGATTTCGGCGGCGGCCTGAGCTTTCTCAACAACTCATCAGACACACATGAGCTCTCAGGCAGCGTGCATCTGCCGTCGACCACGATGCGCGGCGAGAATCCCAGAAAGGCACCAGAGAGTGTTGACAAGGACAGGGCAGCAGAGGACGTGACGACCGATACACAGCCCTTGTTCGCCGAGCAGGCACTTGCAGGCCAGGAGAGTTCCTCGGCCCCGGCCAGCAAGAGAATATCTCCCTGGGGGAGGATGCCCGCCCCGCAGAGAGAGGGAGCGCGCCAGTGCTATCGGCCACAGAGGGCTTTGACGTGTCGGGAGCCGCTGAAAGGGCCCCGGGTGTGCAGAGCAAGGCTGACAAATTCAGCTATGACAGGCTTTTCGACGCGCCGTCCTATCTTGATGCAAGCAGCTGAAGGAAGGCGGAAACGAATTGAGCGACGGACGGCAGAGAGAGACATGACAGTGTGCGTCGGTGGTATAGGTCCGACTGGCGTGTTTGTGGTTTGGTTGCCAATGGGCGGGCGAGATTGGAGAGATATGTGTATCTATGGCTTCCTTGATTGATTGGGACAGATTGGGTGGATGGATGGACGCATTCATTCTTTCAGGCAGTCCAATCGATGAGAATTAGTCAGCTAATCTCACTCAGTCCATGAAAATGCACACGCGTCTCTCTCTCCCCCCCTCACACATACATCGGCAGGTAGGTAGGTAGCTTGGCTACAGTCCGCACCCGTCTACATACCTCGGCCCTCTTGGCACATCGCAACACTTACTCATACCCCCGCCACGCGACTGCTGAGCCCCTCCCCGCACACCCACACCCGCAGCCGTTCTCATTCCCACTCCTCCCCCGCCGAAAATCGGCGGCGCCACACCTCCCGCCGGCGGCGGCAGCACCGGACGGTGCATCGGCACGGGCATCATGACCATCGGAGGCTGCACCCGTCTCCCAACTCCCTCCACCTGACATTCACAAACATCAAACGTATCATGCATTCACTAAGATCCGTCTGTCCACCCACCCCACACTGCCTAGCCGACCGGCGGATGTGTCAATGTGAGGTTGATCGGATGCCCCAGGTATGGTGGCGCCATGTGCACCGGGGGCGGCATGGGGAGGAAGTCCTGCTGCTGAGGGATGATCGGTGGCATCATAGGTGGGTGAATGGGTGATGCGAATCGTGGTCTATAGAGGGGAGGCGGAGCCAATAAGGGCCGATGCGGCAGGGGGGGTGGTGGCGGACCGCCATGGACTGGCGGGAAGGGCGGTGATGGCGCTGAGCTGGGGACCTGCTGGCTCGTACCAGTCAGGCGCTGCGACACATCGCCAAGTTTCACAACAGGCTCCGCTGCACCAGCAGGAGCCTCAACTCTGCACACACAGACACCCACGTACAGCGAGAAGCGGACAAACACAGAGAACGGCACTGCCACCCATCTCTCTTGTGCAATCAGGGTCGTTTTACCTATCGGGTTCTGGCATAGCACTGGGCGGCGACACCTGCGCGCTCTGGTTGCCAGGGGAGCCAAACTTGGGTGTGACGTAGGAAGCCTTCGGCCCTGGGGGGGGCTGCAGCACCCGACCGGCCAAATTCGGCGGAGGCGAGGGAACACCCACGCACTGCACCGACCCCTCTCTCTCATCTCCACGCCCTCCACCCAGCACAGCCGGCACCGTCAGCCAGCCGAGACGCGCCCCATCGGCAGCAGCGTCGCCGGATCGACGCAGGGACTCGAGCACCATGGGGGGAATCGGTGTGTCAGGGGGCGATGGTGGCTCGCCCGTCTTCTTGTATGGCTTCGGAGGGTGGACGAGGGTCAGCAGCGTCTTGCCTCGGCCTGACTCCGGGGGCTTGGTGTGGTATCGGTATGCCACCCGCAGATGGGGCGGCGTGACCACTCCTGCTGGCCGGAGAGTGGGCGTCAGCGGCACGCGCGGAGGAGACACGATGGGCGGTGAGGATGGCGGGAGTCTGTCGTTCCACAGGCCGATCTGCTGCTGGGGCCTCTCCACTCGGCCCATGTCCTCTTTCTCGAAGTCTGCTGGGGGCGCTATGCGGATCGGCGGGCCCATGGGCGGCCCCGGCGGTGGGCGAGAGGGCAGAGGGCGGATGTATGGCGGCGTGAAGGGTGGCGGAGGGCCAGGGGGGCGATGTGTGAGTGTCTGCGGCAGGCCGACCACCGGTGGGTGGCCGGGGGGACCATTCGACGGCAGGATGGGCAGTGGGCGATGGGCGGGGTAGCGAGACGTTACCAACGCCGCCACCTCCCGAGATTCATCATCGGTTGCCGAACGCCCCTTTCTCTCCGTCTGTGGCCTCTGCTTCTGCTCCATCTCGCCCTCTCTCGTCTCTTGCTGCTGCTGCTGCTGCTGCTGCTGTGTCGGGCCCTCCTCCCTCTGGGGCATGGGAAGCATCGGGCGACCGCCATGGCTCATGGTCCACCCCAACGGAGGCATTGGGGGCCGCATGACACCCCCGTCGCTCATCCGCGGCCCAACATGAGCCTGCGGGCCGCCGACAGGTGGTGCGTGGGGCCGGATGAATGGCGAGGGGGGCGGCGGCCGCTTGGCGAAGTGGTGCAGCTGGAATGGAGCCGGCGAGCCGGGGGGAGGGCGGAACGACGCGTAGGGTGATGGCTGCGGAAGAGGGAACGAAATGCGGCTGTCGGTGCTGTCAGAGTCCACTGTCTCCACACGCCCGTAGACGAAGCCAGGAACACCGGGGCCCGTGAAGCCAGGTGGGCGGGGGCCGCGGCTGCCCGTCTGCTGGGGCGCACCTGCCTTCCTCGATACGATGGGCGTGGGCTGTCGTCCTGTCGTTGGTGCACAGCAGGAGATGAAGGGGCTCGCAGATCTCTTTCCTCGGGCCCTCTGCGCGCCGTACACGCCGCCCTCCTCCATCTGCGGGGGCTGCATGCCGGGTGGTGGGTAGATCGGTCGCATGTGTGGCATCATCATCGGCGGGCCCCTGAATGGGGGGCCGTGGCCGGGCCCGGGTGGTGGTCGCACGCCCGGCTTGGCCCCTGCACCGTTCATTCGAAGTCTGAGCACCTCCAGATCGTCGTCGTCAACAGTGAGGGCTTCCTCGTACTCGGCCTCTGCCTGGTTGCTGGAGGGGGCGAGCGGGGACCGCTGGGCTGCTGCTGCTGCTGCTGCCGCTGCTGTGCTGGGCTCTTCGATGGCCGGGGGAGCCGGGCGGGCGGCTTCGGGGTCGATGATGCGCCACTGCAGAGAGAGAGGAGAGGTGGCATGTGTCGTGTGTACGGGTGTCTGTCTTTGTGTGTGCACCGACTTGTATGATGCAGTTGTCCTTGCCGCCACTGGTGATGAGTGTGTCATCCTGTGTCCACCTGACGCACGTGTCAATCAACATGCAGCACACCCGTGTCTGGTGTTCTCGTGTGTTGTCCTTACTTGACAGATGATATGGCTGCAGCGTGCCCCCAGTGCTCGTGGCAGTCCGCCATGGCAGGACAGGGGAAATGAAACAAACGCACTCTGCAACCACAACGAACGAACACATCCCTTGCAGCCGGCTCGTGTTTGACCTTCCCTCCCTCCCTCCTTCCTCTCCTCTCCTCTCCTCTCCTTCCCTCGCTCACTGACCTGCCACATGTGGTTCCCGCGGCGAGTAGCTGGTGTCGTCTGGCCGACTCGCAGCTGACGATGGCACTGCTGGCCATCCCCAAATACTGACCACCGCTGCTCTCAGCCATGATGCCGCCAACTGACACACAAAGTAAGAACACACACAAATGGTCAGCAGCAAGGAGGGTGGGAGGAGACAGACATGAATGAATGGGTGCGAGGGAGGATGCCCACCGAGGAATCCAGTGATGGGTTTCCATGTGTGGGAGTCGGAGAACCAGATGGCCGACTGGATGACCCCCAAATCATCCCCCTGCATCGTGTCCAGCCGGGCGCCCTCGGGTACACGCCACCACATTATCTGATTGATGAATGCAGCACCCACACACCAAAGACAAGGAGCGAGTGGAATACTTATTTGCGCGACGCAGTGTGATATCCTGAGGTACGTTTTTGGATTTGTCGGTGATCATGAGTAGGGACGAGTCCTCGGAGAACTGCAGCTCGTGGAAGGGCGACGGGCCGCCCTGCAGACTGCAACGCTTCTCAACCTGTACACGTGACCCCCCACAAGACATCACAAATCGTGAATGGGCTCCTTCCTCTTTGTCTCAATCTCGCTCTTACCCTCAGGTAGGGCATGTCGCCTCTGAGTTGCACGACGACGTGGTAGATGGCCGCCTCGGGTGATGAGGCGGACGTGGCGGCGATGAACTCCCCCGACGGGGTGAAACCCATGTCTCCGATCGACCAGGATCCCACCCTCTCACGACACAATCTGCAACATGGACGGACGGACACAGCGTATGGATCAATGGACCGGTGCAAGGATATGGGAGATGGTTTGTGTGCCATGTCTTGCCTGTTGCAGTCTTGGATAGGTGTTCCGAACCCACAGTCGGGCGTGGCCACGAAGTGCAGCCCGCCCTTGCTGGTGCCGATGGCCAGCAGCACACCCGTCAGATGATACGCTAGGCACGTCACCACTACTGGAGGACCACCGCCATCTCCGCTGCTGCTGGCGGCCGCGGCTGCTGGGGGCCCCGTGCGTGTGCCGGTGGCCGATCCGAGAGATGAGTTGGATGCGCCCGAGGCGAGGCTGACACGGTAGGGGCGGCGGGGGAGCTCTGCATGGTGCTCGACGTCGATGAACCTGCACCAAAACGGCAGACGGGACATGCATGAACGCCACGACACATGGTTGTGAATGGTCTCTTTTCTGTTGGTCACTCACTTGACGATGCTCTGTGCGCCCACAGCGATCTCAGAGTTCCGATATGGGTGGGCGGCGATGGCACACACGGGGCCGGGTGACGGCACCAGCCGCAGCAGACGGCCCGTGTCGGATGGCTCGTGGCTGGCGGGGCCGGGGAGGGCCAAATCGCTACTGGAGGATGGGTGCACGACACACAGATCGCCTGACACCGTGCCTGCAACAACCGAAAAACGGATCTGTATGTGTCGCCTTGCGCCGAGGTGTGTGTGTTGTGTTTTGATTGTACCGATGACGATGGATGGTCTGGATGGGAATATGCACGTGCGGATCTGCACCCCCTCGCCGTCAAGGGTACACTCAATCTGCAGTCCGGGACAAGCAAGCAAGAGACACAAGTATAGACACAAATTAGGCGTGATGTTTTGTGGTCTTACAGGTTCGGCAGCTGTGTTGTGGTCTGGGTCTAGGAAGTAGATCTTGCCGTCGTCTCCTCCGCACACGTAGCCGCCCTCGTCATCGGGCAGCACAAACGACAACGCAAGCCCTACACACACATCACATCCATGACACAGACATTGGTACATGACCCTCTCTCTCTTGCTCTCTCTTTGTCGTGTCTCGTTCGTTCGTTCGGTGTGTGGGTACCTCTGGTGGGCAGTTCGATGACACACATGGCTATCATGTCCCTCAGAATGACCACCGTCCCCTCTGACGTGGCCGCAGCAACCGTGCTTGAAACTCTAGTACTGCCCTTGCCCTCATCGGCACCCGAACTCCCACTGGCCGCCGCAGCAGCTGCTGCTGCCGCTGCTGGTGCTGGCTGCTCCGCAGCTGCGGTGGTGGTCTTCTGTTTCTTGGACGGGCGGCCCTGGAGGGCGGAGCGGACCTCCTCGTCATACAAGAATCGACAACACGTGATGATCTGACACACAGGCGCACAAGACAGAGGAGAGGCAGTGGCTGGTTTCTCTCCATCTCCTGATCTCTCTGCTTACATTGGGCGGGATCCCTCCCCTCTCTCCCGCTTTGGCCTCCGTCACTATGGGTGGCCCCTTGCCGTCCCCCGCTCCCGCCACCCGCTTGGACAGGTCCATGCCACCCCATGATGCGTTGGTCTGATCCAGCTGCTCGCCCTCGTCGTCACGGTTCCACAGCATGGCCTTCAGCAGCTGGTGGCCGTACACGACCACCTGCGATGCGTCGGTGGGGTGGGCTGTGATGCCCAGCACGGGACGATCCGACACCACCGCAGACAGCACCGACCGGGGCGGATCGCCGCGGTCCAGCCCCTCCAACTCCCTACATGAGAGAAAGAACAAGAGAGGAATGACGAGGGACATGTCACTGAGCCTCGTTTGGCGCACCCCCACCCACCGTACCAGGCATAGAGGACCCCGACTCTGTTGTCTGCTGGTGTCGATACGTCAGGTGTCACGACGGCATAGAGAGTGGATGCGTCGTGTGCGAAGCAGCATGCCTCTACGACGGGGTCCTCGACGAAGAGCCGCGCCGCCTCGCCGCATCCGCCGACCCGCCAGAGGGATATGAACGACTGGTGCGCCACACCGGGGGGCAGCGGGGGGAGCGGCGCATCTTGACCTGTTGACACACAACAACCGGGGAGAAGGAATGTGCGTCGGTGTGTGAAGATGCACGTGCGTACCCGTGGCGACGTATCCGGTGGCTGCATTGTAGTCGATGCACGTGATGCGGCCCGTGTGGACGTTGAAACACCGCTGGCTGTTGGACTCGATGTCCAGCACTGCAAAACAGAACACAGAAAAGAAATATCCCACGTGAGCCAGTCCTTCTCAGATTGTCATGCCGGCAGCTGACCGACAGCTACTCCGTTGATGCAGTAGAGGACCTCTCTGCTCGAAACCGTATACAGATTGTTGCGAACGCTGACGGACAAGCGCCACAGACAGACACCCAGCAGACCAGGCGAGATCCATCCATCCATCCGTCCATCCATCCGTTGAGGTCTGACCTTCCAGAGTATCCATAGGCAAAATCCACTTCCAACTTCTCGGGGGGAGCTGGGATGGGCTCCTCCCCGGCAGGCTCTGCCATGGTCGTCACACTATCACCACCCCACCATCAAAACACCATCTAACGAACGCACAGGGGGCACACACAGCCGCACGGTCAGAGATCCCCGATCTTTTGTGTTCTTTCGCGCTGTTTTGCGTCATCAGCTTACAGAGCCATCTTCGAGCCTCCTCACATCCTCCGGATGGTCATTCCCACCTCCCACCTCCGTCGGGGCCAATCCGCGAAACCGAAGTATCGGGGCCGGGCTGACCAAGATGGGAGGGCTCGCAGAGAGTTCTGATGGTGGAGTTCTACTGCGAGTGTGTGAGCTCTTCTCTGGAAGTAAGTAGATCTTGAAAGATCTCTGTCATTCTTGCTGTGGCGTCTGCGTGTGTCTGCTGCAGTCGGTGGCTGGCACGCGGCTCTTGATCTGGTGAGCCGGCAGAGGCAGGAGCTGCAGTTCGCTGTCGTCCTTGCATTGGACAACAACCAGGAGGTGAACCAGGTATATGCGCACAACTTCCCCGACACCAAGGTCCGCCAAGGCAATGCGGAGCTGTTCACTGCGGCAGAGATGCAGAGCCTCAATGCTGACATGTGGCTCATGTCGCCCCCCTGCCAGTGAGTGAAAACATAGAAGATGAATGTGCCTTCTGTTGACTGGTGAGACCGCACGCGTCTTCTCTTCCTTCCAGGCCATACACACGGCAGCCAGGCACACGGAGGGGCCACACCGACGCGCGAGCACAGAGCCTGTTCCACATCATCAGGGTGCTCTCCCGCCTCCCAGCAGCCGCCCAGCCGTCCTTCCTGCTGCTTGAGAACGTTCAGGGCTTTGAGATGTCTGACGCCCGCGATGAGCTATGTCTGGTGCTGCGACAGAGTGGCTACCACCTGCACGAGTTCCTTCTCTCTCCCATGCATTTTGGCATCCCCAACTTCCGCACCAGGTACTTCCTCACAGCGAGAAAGGCGGCCGGCGGAGGTAACTGCATTCAAGGTCCGCTGAGCTTCATTCCTGGGCGTGAGGAGCACTGGTGTGGGGGGATACGGCCGCTGGCTGAGTTCCTCCAGCGCGACCTGCCGCCAATGGCACCGCTCGGTGGGGATGGAAGCAACATGTAAGGAAAATGACACGACGACGACGCGGAATGCAGAAAAGTGAACACTTCGTGTGCACCTGCTGTGTGTTTTGTGTTGTGCAGGGGTCTCTACCGGCAGCTGCTGGTCAGTGACGATATGAAGCGGAAGGCCTGGCCGTACATCGATGTGGTGGTGCCGTCGTCCATCTATTCCAACTGCTTCACCAAGAGCTATGGCAGATACGCAGAAAGAGCCGGCAGCTGCCTGCTCGTTGAGCCCACTGCACAGCAGCTGCACAGGCAGTTCTGTCTCCCGCAGCTCGTTTGCTCGCGAGAAGCGCGCCAGCCAGTCGAACATGTCGATGCTGAGCCATCAGCGAACTGTTGGGTGGACGGCAGGCGGCCCCGAAAGGAGCTGAGAGACTATCTGGACCCTTCGACGTCGGTGTTGCGTTACTTCTCCCCTCGCGAGATGCTGAACTTGATGGGTTTTCCTCCATGGTTTTCGTTTCCTGCTGATGGGTCGCTGTCTGTTCGTCAGCAGATTGGGATGATCGGCAACGCGGTGAATGTGCGGCTGGTGGCAGAGCTACTCCACTTGGTGCTGTCAGACAGACACATGAGTGACTGACTGATGGATGAGACTCTGTCGAGTTTCGATCAAAGTATGTATCCTTGTACGTCCACGCAAGAGTCTCCCCATGGCGGCCATATATCAGTCTGATAGCCGGCTGGCTTCATTCACAGACAACGCACACCGGCACGGCACAGCATAGCTCACATCATCACATCCCATGATGTCTAGTCTAGACCACTTCGTCAGGTATATCTGGCCATGCGCCCACGATGATGTTGATGGCTATCCAGCCCACCAGCAGCGCCACTATCCGCCACTCCGATGGCGGCACCAACCCGAAGATGCCCTTTGGCTTGCGTGAAGGAGTCAACTGGATCTGACCAGTCACGCCACAGACAGGGAGAGAAGAAGAGATGGCTTTCCATGTAAGCACGTGGAGGTCGCTGTGGTCCACAATTAATCACCTCGTTGTCGATTTGACCGGGCCTGCCCAGCAGGATTCCAATGCAGACAAGGTTGTAGGCGACAGCGATGGCTACCAGCGGCCATGGCTTCTTGATGACCGACGAAGCCAGCACAATACTGCTCCTACAGGTCAGTCAACACACGACACGAAGGGAGGAAGGCTGCGCATGGGTTGGGTGGCTCATCGAATACTCGTGTGATGTAGGTGCTCACCTGGCAAGCACCGGGGAGGAAAGGGGGACTGATGAGGCGTCGAGATCTGCACAAGTGAGCGCACATACAAGGCAAGCCACACATGTGGATTCCTCAGCGACGGTCGTTTTGGCGGCTCACCTCTCCATTTCGTCTCCTCAATCGCACCGAACAAGGCGCCGGGCGGCCCTTCACTCATCGACGGCGCCGCCAGCCCATCAGCAGCAGATGCGTACCTCAAGTCAGCATTCATCAGCGACGAGTCAGCTGCTGTGATCTCTATCCGCTGCGGCACCTGCATTGCGGCATCATGGGAAGCGACGAGAGGGGGGACAGGCCCAATGTAGCCTGCCGATGAGCCATAGATGCTTCGCGAGAGGGAGCATGGGAAGGAAGCGATGGCAATGGTCGCTGCAATCAGCAGTTGGCGCGGCGTGGTTTGCCATCTTCGTAATGTCGTTTCCATTTCTGGAGCAGCGGTTTTCAGGGTTCTGCGAATGCGAGCAGCAGCTTCAAATTCGTTACCGTTCACGTTCCCCGGATGACGGTAGAGCGTGGGGTGCTTTATCTCGTTCCTATGGATATTGTTGTTGATCCCAATGTGCTCTCAAACCTCGCAGGTGACGAGATCTTGCACTCATCAATGGATTTGTCTGTCGTCTGCTGTGTCTGTCCGTGTGCAGATGAGCTGGAGCGTCACACATTGTCGCCAGTCCGACTACTGCTGCGTGCCGAGGAACCTGCTCAGTCGATGGGTCAAAACGGCAAGCAAGACCCATCAGAGCAGGACGGGCACAAGGAGGCGACCAAGGAGGACTGTAAGGCGACGAGTCAGCCTCGTGCGCTGCCCACCGAATGTCTACTGATGCAGCTGAAGCCTCTTGTGCAATGTGTAGAGGGGCTGAGTGGGGAGAAAGGCGTGGCGGCCGTTATTGGCATCACGTCGAGAGACTTGTCGCCTCACGAGGAGTGGACCTTTGCTTTCGGGTGAGGGCAGTGAGTGCAGTACACACAGACAGACAGACGAGAAGGTGCGACGGCATACATACGTTTACAGTCTATGTGTCTGTGTCGTCAGGCAGGCCGACCCTGCTGCGCGTGTGGCCATTGTGTCGCTGGCGCGTCTGTCTGACAGTCCGCCACCCGGCAGCAAGAGCGATGCTGTTGCCCTGCAAGATGTGAAGAAGCGCAAAGCAGATGAGGCCCTTGGGATCTGTGACGCGCCACCTGCACAGCGCCGCCGTGTCGACAAGGGGTTGTTAAAGGAAGAAGGGCCTGAGAGTGTGGCCGAAGCAGACAACACGGAGGCTCCGAGCGGCAGCGAAGGTCAGCAGGCGAGGAGGCTCGGGGAACGGCTGCTCAAGGTACGGAAGGGGAGAGAAGAGCAGGCACTGATCTGGCCATTGCTTATCGCCTTTAGCTGTGTGTGTCCAGGTAGTGTTGCATGAGACCTACCACTTGTGGGGCCTGCAGGTCAGCCCCAGCCAGACATATAGACCCAGGAAGGACTGCCTGACGTACACGTGACGCGCATACCACTCACTGTCTATTGCTCGCTGTCGACCTTCCAGCATTGCTCAAGTCGTGGCAGCTGTCGAATGGCCCCCTGCAGCGATGTGCATAGCCTCGACGAGGCACCCTTACACCTCTGCACAGGTGGGGAGGTAGCAAGGCAGCATACCTAGTCAAGTGGTATCCATCTTCGCTCTTTTGCTGCAGAGTGCCGTGAGCAGCTGAAGAGCTAGTCTGACACCTCTGGGGCTGCCCGCCCAAGGACAAACAAGCGACGAACTAGATGCTACCGATGTTGCTGAAGCGAGGATTCGGCCGTGTAAGCATGGCGTTCACCAGACTGCATGGCCATTGGTTTCTTGTGTGCATTGAATGCAGGAAGCCGGCCAGGTGCTGTCCATAGGGTGCCTCTGGCTGCTGCTGCTGCAGATGGTGACGTTGCTGGCTTGCTGAGCTCACTGTTGATTATCTTTGTAATGTGCATGGGCCGATGGATCGTCTTTATGTGGGTGTTGATGGCGTTCCAGCTGCTGTGGCTTACTTATTTTGTTCAATGATGGTCCGTTCGGCTCGATATGAGCCTTTACGCGAAGATCCATCCATCCCATCACGCACATACCATTCACAGTGACCGAATTACACACGTCCTCTCTCCCCGTCCCATTAGCCGCGTCCTTCTCTCAGTGCCAAGTCACCGCATGCCATTGCCCGCACCAATGCCGCTCTTGCTGCAGAGAAGAGCAGTAGACGGCATTACGGCGCGGACAATGGCAAGGCAGTCACCGGACAGATAGAGGAAGAACTGATCCAGGCAAGCAAGCTAGAGGAGCAAACAAAACCCACGAACCAACAACTCAACTCTCTTGCGCCCCGCCCCGTGACCACCCCCGGGGCGTGTCCACTCTCTCCGTGTGGCAACGCTTGCTACTTTCCAGACGGCGTACAACCACAGCGTGTCAGTCAGAATGAATGACACAGGTGACTGTACTGCCCACACGCTCTCACATCCGATACGATACAAACATACAGAAACTTGCCCGATTTATTGATTGATCCACCAATCACCAACAATGCGACGGCTCTCGTGTCTCTCCTGTTCTGCCTGCCCAGGTAGGTAGCCTGGCTGCCTTGCGGCAGAGAGCAAAAATCATAGTAGAATGTTATGTTTGTGGCCCAGAAAAAAAAGTCAGAGCCCACTGTATGGTATTACGCTAACCAACCGACCGACTGACCAAAGAGTGGGCAAAAAATGAACGGTCCTCCATCCCATCCCATCCCTTCGCCCGCACGGCATGGCCAGAGAGCATCATCATTCTGAAGGTCGCTGGCCACGCAGATGCACGCATACTTTTGTCTCCCACTATTCCGCTCTCTTTCTCCCCTTTCGTCCCCTCATTTCGCTTTCAAAGTGAGCAGTGGACACGCACGCACACACGCATGCACGCACTCACTCATAACAGCACAGCCACCAGTGGTATGTGTGTGTAGTGTGTGTAGGCATGAAGATGCGGGCCCGCATGCGATGCTGATGGATGGATGGATGAGTTAGCACAAGGATAGAGAAAAAGAGACTCAGTCAAACGACGGCCATACAGACAGACAGACAGACAGCCATGCACGCAGCAAAACTTGTCTAGTCGTGTTGAAAGCCATGTGTGGTGTGTTGTATTGTGGTGGGTCTCTTCACTCCTCTCCTCTGTCGCTCTCTCTCCCTCTTACACACACTCACAGACACACACACACACACACGGCCCTCTGAGAGGGGCTCTTTGCTGCGTGCATAAACGCGCACGACAGGAAAAGCAAAAATTATGAAGATGGATCGCATCGAGGCGGGGGGCGTGGCGAAACATGTCTGTCTGTCGTGTTGATGGCAAACAAACCTCCGCATCCATCGATTCAAAAAGGAATGCGCGAATCCGGCCGTGTCAACGGAAAAACTTGGGCACAACCAACACGTATGGTACGCAGCACAGCACGCACACATACACACACGGATGAGCGACACACAGACAGACACAAAGTGCCCGTTTCTGCCCCTCTCATTCTGTCCCCCCCAGCGATTGATTGCTTCACATTTCGATGAACGGACATGAGCGCTATGGACTGAAAAAAGAAAGCACAAAGACGACGGGCAGCTATGCTACACAGGAGACAAGCAAGGCACGAAGGGAGGGAGGGAGGGAAGGAAGCTACGCTATAGGTATATCCAGGTCTCTCTCCCATCGCACCGATCGATCGGTCGATCGATCGATCCACATACATTAGAAAGACAGACAGAGCAGTAGTAGGGATGCAAGTATGAAGAGAGAGAGAGAGAGAGAGAGGCCTACAGGGCGACGCAGATGGACGGATGGATGGATGGATGGACGCACTGTCCATCCGCTCGGTACCTACCTACCTACCTAGCTACCTTACACACACCATCTGCACACACCCACATAGTACACACACAGGGACAGACAGGCACACGAAGGTCACTTGACAAAACAGGAGCGTTAGTTAGAGTGAGCAGGAGGAAGGCAGATCGATCGGCACTTTTGGTCTGATGGTGCACCATATCAATTAGGGACATTCCACACACACACGCACACACGGGCACAGACACACACGGACACAGACACAGACACACAGAGAGACACTCGATCAAGCCGCACACACACACAGCAGGAACGTAACGTACACACAAGAGCACACGCACGCACGGACCTCTCTCTTCACAACGACAGCATAAGAAGGTAAGGTTGGAAGGGCTTCCTTCCTTCATCGTCTCTCCTCTCATCCGTCGCATCTCGGTGTCGAATGCGTGCAGCCCCAGCACGTCGGCAAAATTGTGTGTACCATGCACTCACTGCACGTGTGTGTGAATTCAAACAGACACACCACGCACACATCCATCCATCCATCCATCGGTGCAGCCATCAACCGACCTGCCTTTCTGCCTGCCTTTTCCTACACTACCGCCCCATCGGATACGCACCCCCCCCACCAGATGAGATGGCCTGGCCGGGCCGGGCTTCTATCTACAGGTGGTCATCGAGATTGAGCAGAGCAGCTGTCGACTTGGCTATGAAGGCCAAGTCGCTCTCAAAGTCTACCGTGGTCTTTCGCACGTGGTGGCTCTTGTCACGCACACACAGACTCTCATCGACAGCGGCCCTCACACCAACATGACCACCGACAGCCCCAGCAGCACTCTCGGCAGCAGCAGCAGCAGACGGCCCTAGAGGCGACGAGAAGGGCGACGGCATGGACGAGAGTGAGGGCGTCGAGTGGGTCTTGCCCTCATCCGCCGATGCGGTCGACTGTCCCCACTCGTGGAAGGACATGGGCAGGGGCGTGTCGGGCTGCACACCCATCATGGCGTTGCTCTGGCTGTGCCCGTTGCCGCGCATCGGCAGCACCATGGCCGGCAGCTTCAGCACGGTGGGGGCGTGGAAGTCGTAGGGAGGAGGGGAGGGGGAGGGCGTCGAGAGGTCGGGCGTGTGATCCGACGGCAGGTAGATGACCTGCTGAGGGCCGCTGGTCTCCAGGAATCGCGCATGTTTGCGGGCCTTGGCTTTGGTCTTCTCCCGCTCCGTCAACCGGTACTTGCGCGGCTGCAGCTCCTCCAAGCCGTGCGCATGCCTGCAGCAACAATCACACATCAGAATGGGCCCGTGCCGGCGTGACATGTCGCATGTGGGCGCCTTGTGTACCTGCACTGTTGTCCGGCCAGGCACTCGCCACGCTGCCAGAAGCGACAGAGACGAGTCTTGTAGTAGTCGTCTGACACAGACAGAAGGCACACACCCACCCGTGACGGCATACCCATACGCAGCCTCCGCCTGTGCTTCTTTCTGCGCCCACCAGTGCATCGCAGCTCGTTCCTCCCGTGGGCATAGTTGCACAAAGCTCCTTGTGTGCAGGCGCCCTTGCGCCACAGTTGGCACAGTTTCGTTTTGGTCAGGTTCTTGGCAGGCCTCAGCTCCTCTGGCGAGTGCGCGTAAGTGCAGTAGAAGCCCTTCAGGCACGTGCCTGCCACCACCACAGCAGCAGAGGGAGATGCCGAGCCGTTGCTCCGTTTCGTACACACGCATCCCC
>CDMY01000929.1:54339-157246 GCA_001179505.1 Vitrella brassicaformis | reverse complement strand
GCTCGTGTACCAGGGGCACAGTTTGGTCTTGAAGAACTGATCCATGGCGCTCGCAGCCAACTGCCAGCCACGCTGCAGAGCGCGCAGTGGGACGTGTGCTCGCGAGTTGGAGATCCGAGTTGAATCAGGAGATCTGAGGGCAGAGGCCACGAGGGCGTTTGTAGGCGTTCGGTTTGTACCGCGCGTTTTCCTCTCCCGGCAGTCCAGATAGAGAGAGCGATTTCACGGAGCTCGGGGCGTCTGCGAGCTTAGCCAGCGCTTGACTGTTGCAGAAAAAAAGATGCAGGAAGGGTGTGCGAGCATGAGTGGCTTCAAGCGGCAGTCGCGTAAGCGAGTCCGGCTCCAAGCTGATGAGTTCGACGTCAGGCAAATCGGAGGTGGAGTCATTCGGATTTCTCGGACACATATATCTGTCACATATTCCTCTGTGGCTGTGGCGGGTGTGCAGACCCGACGGCGCTGCGCGATGAAATGGTCAAGGTGGTCGAAGATGGTGAGGTGGCGAGGAGAATTGATGCGCTTGCCAGGATTTCCGAGCGCAAGATGAAGAACACGCTCAAGGATGACGCCGTGGACGTCAGATCGGTCCTGCAAGACGCCAGTGGCGGCGTCAGCGGGCTGCAGTTTTCGACCGTGGTGTGTGACCCTTCGCTGCCTGACGAGCCCATCGTCGCTGCCAGCCAGGGCGTGGCTTCGCTCTTTGGTTTCCCCATGGCCGACATTCTCGGAAGAAACTGCCGCTGTAGGACAAACACGAGCACACAGCCCAGCGAGACCTCTGTGCATTGGTTCGCCTGCCCTTGTGGGTGTGTTGTGTTCAGTCATGCAGTGTGAGGACACAGATCGGCCAACGATTCAGCGGATCCGGCGGTGGATCAACGAGGTCAAGGCGTCAGAGGACAAGCTCAAGGTGGAGGACCTGGTCACCAAGGTGTGGAACAAACGGTCGGACGGCACCACCTTCTGGAACCTACTCCACATGTCGCCCATGATGATTAGCGGCAAGCTGTTTCTGATCGGCGTCCAGGCAGGTGTGTGAGTCACTGCAAGACGCCACCGCGCAGCTGTTGATACACACACTCTGACGTGCTGCATCTTTGCGTGTCTGATCAGATCTGACAGGCAGCAAGGTCGACCCCGAGAGCCATCGCAGTGAGGTGCTGACAGTTGTGCAGCAGTTCTTCGACAAGGTGTGCGTGCCGGGCACTCGCGAGATCGGTCAGAGTGACGACGTCGACGTTAGCTCGCCTGTCAAGGTGGACTCATCTGATGCTCCCAAGGACACGAGGGAGCCCTTCGCGACCACACAGACCGACCATGACGAAAATGGGTCAGTACGACGACACACAACACACATATCCATCCATCCAGACTGCACTCATATTGTTCCCTCTATGTGCGTGTCTGGTGTCCTCAATGCAGTGCTCGTGTGAAGCGTCTGCGTCTGTCTGAGCCACCTACGCCTGGTGCCGGTGAAGGAGCGCCCTCTGGTGCGGCGAATGATACGGACAGCAAGCCGGGTGCGTGAGGGGGATAAAGGAGAGATGTGGGGAGAGTTTTGCATTTTGCCTTTGGACGGCGTCTGACTTGACTTTTGGATGCTGACTGACCAATTGTCTTGATGGGCTGGGGGGCTGAGTCTTCTGTTCATGAATTCCATGTGTGTCGATTTGTTTGCCGGCTCAGCCGGCGCGTTGTGCAGAAGTGTACACAGAGAGAGAGGAGTGCAGTCACCGTACATGACGTGATTTGCTGCATGATGGTTTGAAGCAAACACGACGTGCGTGCACAAGTTCTCGGAAGCAAAATTCCTCGTACGTGCGGATTGTCGAATGGAATGGTTAGGCACCGCCACAGCCTCTAGCAATAGAGCTGTGGTGGGAGGTGACCGTTCCGTTCATCAATCCGCGCGGACGGGCGGAGGACTGAGCTTCCTGTGCCATGTTCGCATGTGATGACACGAACACCTGACCATAATATTCCTGGAGCATCGACGATCGATACCACATGGTGCCAAATGTCTTCATTCTCAGTCATCCGGTTCACACGACAGACAGACAGACAGACCAACGTACGCACCGTGCACACGAGAGAGAATTAATATCTGGTTGGTCGTGCCGTGTTGTGGGTGGCATACGGATGTATGCATATACGTATGTATGTATGTATGATGTGTAATCCGATCGTCTCGAAGGCTTTACAAATCACATATGCATGCACACGATCGGTCAATTGACGAGGACAAAGGTATACGCATCGCTGTACAAAGACACGCTTTGTACACACATCCGCCAGGTGGCCACGCAAACCCCAATAAAGGTAGCCTGTCACGCAGTCAGAAGCGGCTCAGAGGACGGGCCGTTTGTGGCTGCCGCCCTCGCGCCCTCCGTTGGTCTCTGTGTGCTGCTTGCCGCCATCTCGGCTTTTCTTCTCTCCTCTTGCTCTTTCACGTAGTCTTTGAGCAGCCCCTCGAGCATGAACACGACATTGTTGGTGCGGTGGCCCCAGTGCAGCATCCGCGACTGCTGAGACTCAAAGATCTCATGCAGCTCCTCTACTTGCTCGTGCAGCGCACACATCTGGTCAGCACACCTGGACACGACACACGGCCAGCGGAGAGAAAGATCGACAAAGCACATGTGTCGTGTCTCCTTCCTTCTTTGGTCCTGTTCTACCTCCAGAGGGGGCATGCGTGGCAGTCGTCCACTCTGTACGGCGTCCAGTACTCTCTGAAGGAGCCGAAGGCAAACCAGGGCTTCCGTCTGCCGTTCCAGTGCAAGATGCGGGAGCTGCGCAAAAGGGCGTCGGGGATAGGTTTGTTCCGGCCGAGGTAGAGGACGTTCCACAGCTCCTCCAAGTGCTCTTTAACGCGTTTGTGGAACAGGATGTTGAGCGTCAGCTGGCTCGACTCGACCGTCGACATGCCCGAGAATTTGGTGACATTGCTGGCACGGAGGAAGTGGATGACCATCTCCGCTTCCTCCGTTATCCTGTTTTGGCGCCACGCCTCCAAGTCAGCCACGAAGATGCCGGCGTTGAACATTTTGAGCCCGACATGCACCCCCAGCCCCCTGTCGAGCATTTCCACCTGCTCGGGCAGCACCAGGTCCGCCAGCGATTTGTAGGCGCCCCTCCGAATGACCGAGATCATGGGAAACTCCTTCCAGTGCTTTGGGATGATGGGGTCGCTCATGCTGGCGGCTGTGGCGCCCTCAGTGTCGTCTGGGACGAGCTGCCTCCTCTGGCTGTTGGCATTGAGGGTCGTGTTGATTGAGGTGGGCGTGATGGTGAGCTCCTCGTTGTGGACAGCCCGCTGTATGGCCCCGTCGATCAGGAATGCGATATCATCTCTCACTATGGTGTCTGCGTCAATCCACAGCACCTTGTGCACGTGCGATGGTAGCAGCTCCGGCAAATAAAAGCGGACGGAGTTGAACAACACCTGACAGCAAGTGTTCAACTCCGTCCGCTTTTAAGCGATTCAGCGGATGCCTGTTTGCATTGTTCACGCACTTACCTGGTTGTGTTTGCCTTTGGCGACGCGCACTTGCGATGGGGTGACGGGCAAGATCTCCACTTTGAAGTCTGGATGCTCTTTCTCATACCCGAGACACGCCACGGTCTCCCGCAGACAGGGAGGGTCGTCACGCTCAACAAACACATACAGCGTCAGACGGTCGTGATGCTGATAGTACACACACAGGCCGAAAAGGGAGAGCATACTTGGGTAGCCCATAGCCAAGAGGGAGCTGCCACTCCTTCCCACCTTTGTGTTGCGATAGATGGAGGTGATGAGCGCCATGAGGCCTTCGTACTGATACTTGTCGCAGGCAGTCACCATGTACAGCCGACCCTCCTCTCTTGGCTGAGGGGCTCTCTTTCGTCTGTTGCGATTGACCTTGTAGAAGGCCTCTGAACGGTAGAACTCTTGCACCCACGTGGGCGTGATCTCACGCTTGAGCAGCGAGAGAGAGCCGAAGAGGCCCTCGATCGAAATGTAGTCGTCTGTCTCCGTCGCGTTGACCAGAAGCTTGTCCGTTGGTAGGGGCACCTCTGACCGCTGCCTCTCGTCTATGTCGTCTTTTTCTCTGTTCCTCTCCATCACCTTTTCTCGCTTTTTTTTCATCTCCGTCGCTTTCTCTCTCTCTCGTGCCCATTCCTCCTGTCTCTGCTTTTCCCGCTCTTTCTCTTGGTCGATAGCCCGCTGATGGGCCAGTTCGGCTCGTCTGTCGGTCTCCTCGTGTGACGATGCAATCCTCAAAGGCGGCAGGTCGGCGGCCTTTGCCGATGTCCCAGAGCCAGAAGGGACCTGGGCGGCCGACAGATTGGCAGACGATGGAATAGGTGCTACTGCCCTCGTATCGCCGGTGGTGTTGAGGGATGCAGTGGCGGGGAGGGGAGGCGTTGGGCGGCTGACAGGGCGACTTTTGGTCTGTAAGTTGGTCCAGCCCTTCAGATTGGTCCGGCGCAGAAACTCCAGGTTGTGGGAGTCGGTTATGTTGTGCAGCGTCTGCACCCACGTGGTGTGCCAGCAGAAGAGAATGACGTTGGTCAGGACAGTGAAGAGCAGCGATACCGATATCATGAGGCGAAGAAGGCTGAATGAAGATGGCGGACCGGTAACAGACGGTTGGCCACCAATGTTCATCGGGTTGCGATGAAGTTGTGATGGTGGACTCTTCAAAGATCCGCTGGCTGACCAGAACGGGCTGCGGACTCTCAAGAGATGACGCTCCTGGCCTGCTGAGAGGCTGGCCAAAGGGAAAGATGGATGACAGGTGATGAGAATGGATGAGAATGCTGAAACTCAAAGATGATTCTCTGTGGCTGACCACTGGCCGCTTGGATGACTCCGGAACTGGCGAAAACGACGGGAGAAAGATCCGCAGCTACATGCGAGCTAAGCCAATTCGATGCATCCTGCTTCAAGCCCCTGTTGATTGTAAGGTCGTTGCTTACGTAGATCTATCCACAGGTAAGCACACTCCACCCACCAGCCATCGATGCGCATCATCCACTCTTGTGCGCACGTGCCGACGCGTGGGGTGCTTTGCTGACGTTGTCAGGCCCTGGGGCTGCAGGGGCAGCTGCGATGAGTGCTTCCATTGGTCGCTCGTACCGCTTCACGCTTGCCTTCTTGATCATCCAGGGAGCGCTCATCGCCCTCTACGCTGTTGGCAGCACAACCACGCTGAAGACCAAGCCGGACACGCACCTCACAGACGACTATGCACTATACCAGGACGTGCATGTTATGATCTTCATCGGATTTGGTAGGTTGGCGCACTTACAATGTCATGAGGCGGGCGATGTGCATTGCACGGTGGCTCATGCAGGCTTCTTGATGGCCTTTCTCCGTCGCTATGGCTTCTCTGCCGTGGGCTTCAATTACATGATCGCTGCGCTGGCCATCGGTAAGTGGGGAGCACAGAGAGGAAGTGTCGGATGCATCGTTCTCCCGTCATGCCTGTCCTGCAGAGTGGGCGATGCTGGTGGTTGGGTACTCCAAGCAGCTGATCCCGTCAGCATCCGACGAGGCGTCCTTCCCCACGAAAGTCGTCATATCGGTGCAGCAGCTCGTGCAAGGTATGGCCGGGTGCTTGGCGTCGGGGTACATCAGTGTACACAGATCTGTATAAAGAACAGGCGACTTCGCGGCCGCCGCAGTTCTGATCTCTTTCGGCGCCCTTCTCGGCAAGACAGGCCCGCTGCAGCTCATGTTCCTGACGCTGTTCGAGTGTGTCGCGTATGCCGTCAATCTCCGCCTGCTGGACCTACTGGGCGTCAGCGATGTTGGTGGATCCCTTGGCATCCACGCGTTCGGCTGCTATTTCGGTACGCTGCCAGAGACGCTCCAGTGCGTTTCATGCATGTTTTTCATGTCGTCTGTCTGTCTGTCTGTCTGTCGTCGTTCAGGTCTTGCCGCGTCTGCCATTCTCTCTCCCAGGGAGGTGCTGGCCGAGCAGCCCGACAACGCGTCGTCGTATTTCTCCGACCTGTTCGCCATGATCGGGTCGGTCTTCCTGTGGATCTTCTGGCCATCCTTTGTGGCCATCCCTGTCCACGGGGCTGCTCGCGAGATGTGTATCCTTCACACCGTCCTGGCAATTGCGAGTTCGTGTCTGACGGCGATGGCAGTGTCGATGAGCATTCGGCCTGAGAAGGAAATGAAGAAGCTCAGCATGGTGGACGTGCAGAATGCGACATTGGCAGGCGGTGAGAGGAGAGGAGGGAAAAGGGCGAAGGGGGAAGCGGGGTTTCCATGCTGTATTCTTCTGTTCGGTGTGCTTGTAGGTGTTGCCGTGGGCATCGTGGCCAACTTTCCCATCCATCCGTGGGGGGCCATGGTCGTCGGCTCCTTGGCGGGGATCCTCTCCGTCGTCGGCATCGCATTCATCTCGGTAGGTAGGACGTATATATGGGAAGAATCCCACAGGATGGGCCCTTTCTTATATCGCAGCCTGCAATGGAGCGCTACTTGGGGCTGCATGACACGTGTGGTGTCCACAACCTTCACGGCATGCCGGCACTGCTCGGGGCCGTCATCTCGGTCATCGTCGCTTCACTGACGTCAGACACTCCATCGGTACCCACATACAGTGCGCTCACATACAGTTACAGCAAATCCCATCTTGCTCGATTTTGCTCTATCTGTGTGTGTGCAGGCCGTCACGCAGCTCCTGGGTATCGTCGTCATGCTCGGTGTGGCCATCACAGCCGGCCTCATCACGGGGCTGCTGGTGCTCAAGGCCGACGCCGTGCCGCCCTCCAAGCTATTCCTGGACGACATGCACTGGGAAACACCCGAGCCAGCTCTGCCCGAGGGGTTCGTGGAGGCGCCGGGCACTGGAGGGATGGCCAAGAGCGTGGTGGTGCCGATCGGCACAGATGACAAGAATGAGCCCCTTCTTGCGTCGTGATTCATGTCCCTACATGCACTGCTACATCCATCGTGTGACTGACTGACTCGCGAGGGCGTTTTTCCCCTCGATCGGCTGACCTGACCTCTATTGCTGCGGTGTACTGCCTGCCTGCCGGGTGTACGTGTGTCATAGCGATGTGGTGATGTGCATGTGACGTGGATTGGTTGCTGCCCTGCGCCGTTCTGCGTTTGCTTTTTCGAACGCGGGCGGCGGCTTTTTTCTTTCCATCAGTTTTTCATTTCGGGCTGGGCGGATCGTCCAGAGTGTGTTGCACGCAATCAATTTGTTCATCACCTTGTGCTATGTGGGAGGACGCGTGTGCCCTGTGTGTTCACGTGAGTAAGCGTTAACCGTAGAGAGGGCCATATGCATTGTGGTGGGGGAGTGAGCAGGCATCAGTTTGCGCCACCACACAGGCACGGATTCGTGAGGATGACGGTGTGGCAACGCTGCGGTCGCTGTGTGATTGACTCTCCCTCGCTAGAAGTCCGCACTGCCGCCTGCTGGAAGTTGAGATCTCCATCATGCTTGACAGGGGCATGCGCAGCGGGGTGTCAACAGCCCTCGGCGACGGGTCCACAAGCATCACAAACCCATGTCTCATAGACACCCCTTTTTACCCGATCTCTGCTCTAACTCTAACAGCTGGCAGATCTCCCGTGCCCTTCTTCGCACCCCTTTCCCTCGCCATTCATCCCTCCTACTCGATGCTGACGGGCGGAGGCGGGGAGCCTCTGGGCGGAGCCGACTCGTCCTGGTCTCGTTCAAGGAGGATCATCATATGGTCTTCTGTGGGCGTCATTGCCGGCGTCCTGCTGATCACGCTCTTCATCCTCTGCTGGGCGCAGCTGGAGTACACCCAGATTGGCCTCGGTCAGCATGAGGGATGGGAGCGCACACATAGCTCTGCAGATCTTGGTCTCACGCGCTGTGGTTGTGTGCCTGTGTGTCGTGTTTTGTGGCCACCGTCAGACTACTCGTTTATAGCCCAGACAGTCGGCAAGCGGACGTATTTCCCTGGTCGCTATCTGCTGGGCCTCGGACATTTCTTCGTCAAGTTCCCCCGAACCCTCCAGGTGAATTGACGTCTGTCCCCGGGAGAGCCTTTCTGACTTGATGGTTTTGGCTGCGTGTTGCATGCCTTGATGTCGACGTGTCTGTCACTCAGACCATTTCCTTCTCCGATGACTCGGATCGATCAGCCCCTCTGCTGAAAAGCAGAACATCAGGCAAGCAAGGGGAGGGAGGCTGGACGGCACACACACCGCTCAGACATCAATCGTGCTCAGCTCGTCGTGTCGTGCATGCGTGGCGTGTCCGCGTTGCTCAGATGGCCTTGAGGTGTCTTTGGAGATATCCTTCCAGTACCTGATAGACTCCACTAGACTTCATGACTTGTACATGAAGTTCGGCAAGGACTACCATCCCACCTACATCCGCCTCGCGCAGGACCTCCTCACCGACGCGGCAACCAACTACACAGGTGACTGACGTCACGTAGGATGGATGGATGGATGGATGGATGGATGATGGTCCGGATGTGGGTGTATGCAGCCTACAAGCTGTTCCAGACGCCGGCGGATATACGCGAGAGGATGGAAGAGTGAGCAAGGCAACACTGCACATGCACACCATGGTCAGTCAGGTCTTGTATCGTCTGGATGCATATGTGGGTGTGGACGCATTCAGCGTCATGAATGACGTGTTTCAAAGACAAGCCTTCGCCAGCGTGGGGGGCTTCCAGCTCAAGACAGTCTCTCTCCCTCCCCTCTTTGAGCAGGCCATCCAAGAGACAGAGGTGAGACCCGCAACACAACACACCGATCGACATCGTCCTCCACTTAACATACAGTCGTGCTGGGTGCACGTGTACTGATCCATCCATTTATCCATCAGGTTCAGAAGCAGGACATCAAGAAGGCGGAGGCCGAGCAGCAGAGGACAGTCGTCACACTTGAAACGACCGTCATCCAGGCGCAGAAGCACGTGGAGGTGGTGCTGCAGCAGGCCCTCGCGACGGCCGAGTCCATTCGTTTGAACAACCTGGCCTCCATACAGGCCTACAACATCACACAGCTGCTGCAGGTGATTTGATCGGGGCTGGGGGGAGAAGGGAATGTACACGAGACCAATGCGTGTGTGTTTGTGTGTGTAATCAGGCGATGAGCTACGGCGAGCTTCTCCCTTCCCTCAACTCGTCGGTGCCACTGCTCCTCGACTACATGAAGGTCCGCAACCACGCACACACGCGCAAAACGGCGGCATAACGGTGTATCTGTCGGTCTGGCTATGTGTGTGTGTGTGGGTGGGTATGGGTGTCAGATTCGGGCCGTTCGCGACCATCCGAGCGCTTTGGCTGTCAACATTCCCACATAGACAGGCAGGCAGCCCACCCACCGACGATGGAATGCACGACTGAGTCGATGGATGGATGGATAGGATGGATGGATGGATGGATGGATAAGTGGACGGTGTACATAAAGATGACGCCCTTGTTGGTTGGCCGTTGGTGCAAGTGGGTTGTCGGGTGTCAAGTCCCGTTTATCAGTCAGGTCATTCTAGCCTTTGTGCAGCTTGTGTGGTGCGATTCTGATGGCTGGCCTCCTGGACGGCGACATCGAATGCGTGCATGACGTCTCATGACCGCATTCGCCGTGGCCACCTGGCGGCTTCAGGGCCATCGAATCACACCAAAGGACAAGCCATAAGGATGAGTGGAGTGTTCGGATTGCGCAGTCAGTCAAATGAAGTCGTGCATCAGTCCTGTTGTTGTATGGTGGGTGTGAGTGTCGTTTGTACGGTGCTTCGCTCGTTGCCAGTCAGTCCACTTGGCTCGTTGCAGCGGATCGGGTGGAGTCAGGGACAGACGGCATGCCGTGCCCGACCACCGGATCGGATCGTACGTGGTTCTTTTTCGTATCAGACGGACGCAAATGAACCAAGTGTGCTGGCCCTTCCTTGTACAGTATGGTGGGATGTGTGGGATGTTTGATTGATGCGTGGAGAGGTAAGGTGCCCGACTGACCCAACCCATTCATTCATTCATTCATTCAAACACACTGAATGTAATCTGCAGCCACGACGATACAAACAGTCCACACACTCGTCTCTCGCGTCTCACGCTTCACACCCCTCCTGCCTCACCCTCCCTGTTCCGACTCCCCCTAAAGCACCAACCCCCCCTTTTCCTCCACTGCACGCACCACCCTCCCCTCTTCTTCTGCCCTTGGTGGGTCGGCGATGGCGACCTACGCCGAGGGCGAGGCGACATGATACCCAGACCAGCCGAGACACGAGGGGACACCTGCTGCTGCGGATCTGGGGTGTCGTTCTCGTGACTGGGGGCAGATGGGGCACTGAACGTGACGGAGGTTGGCCGGGATGGTGGAGAGAAGGCAGACCGGAGGTAGGTACGCTCTGAAGAAGGGCAGCGAAAGAAGAGAAAGCTGCCACTGTTGCGACTTTTCGTCTCAAGTTACCGAGAGAGATGAGGTGGTCGATTCTGGTCTTGAGGGCGGCGCAACTGATGTTCGATGACGCACTGCAACGAAAGGCAAGATCGGCTGATGCACTCATTCCCCCTGAAGGTATGGGCGTGGGTACCTGTGCGCATTGAACAGGGCCTGTATAGCAGCCGCGAAGCGTCTATTGATGCGGTGGACCACTGCCAACTCATAGAAGGTGAACGGCAGCAACCAATCCACCTGCAGCGGGGAGGGAGGGAGAGACACAACAACCAACCGTCGACAACAATCAGGCAGGGAGGCAGACATCCCAATGAATCGGTGTTCTGACCTTGACTGTGTCGGGATGTCCGTAGAGCCCCCCGAAGTGCTCCCCTATGTCCATTTGCTTCCTCTGCCGGTCCAAGTCAAAGGCCTTCCGGCCCACAACACCTGAGCAGGCAGACAGGGATGCAGACATAGAGTCGACCACCACTGCATGTATGCCAGTCACCCACCCTGGAGGAACCGGCAGATGACCCAGTCCGTGTGGTCCCCAGACACACGCTGGGCTGTCGACGACGCCTACCGACGGATGCCGCATCAGCCAGGAGGGTGTGGCTGGCTGGTTTGTTTGTTTGTTTGCCTACGTCATCGAGCAGCTGTTTGATCGGTGTGAGGAGGTCCGGCTCGCGGATGTCTGTGAGGTGGCCTGTGTGGTAGCACACCTCCAGCCACGCCAAACAGGGGTCTCGCCTGACACAACCAAACAAACAGACAAACAAAAAAAAAGACATCCGTACGTACTGATCGACGAGAAGACGGCCTCATGTTTACATGCGCTGCATGAGGCGTTTCTTCCACGACGCCTCCCCAGAGATGGAGTTGCACACCTGCAGGCAACAAACACAAAACGCATCACTCACAGATTCACCACTGAGGGCCCTGGCGGTTCTTGTCACCAGCAGGTATTGCTGACGGAGTGTTTCTGACTTGCCGTCGTGGCCAGCCATGGCAAGAGCGATGACGAGGTGAGGCGTGAAAGCATGCACGACATCCAGGGCTGCAGAAAGCGGTCACCGACGTTGGCAAAAAGCAAAAAAGATGGACGATCCATGGCCTGCCTACGCTGGAGTATGTCGCGCACGGCCTTCCACTTCCTCGCGACAAACAATGGCGTGGCGATGCCCTGTGCCAAAGGCAGCATGTTGGTCGTGTGGAAGTATGCACAGCCAGAGCGCTCCGGGCCCCACAGCAATTGCCAAACTGAGCCACTCCTGCACACATAAAGGAAAGATAGGAGTGGCGCATGTGCGTGTGTGCCATCGTTCGTCATTCCGTCATGGCATACGTCTTTGCAGCGTATTCCTCGACCATCTCCGCAGCCTTGCTGTAGTGGCCATCGCGACATCTGAAGAAGACAGCCCATTTGCGCATTGCTGAGCGTTTCGTTGTGTCTCCCCCCTCTGTCTGACTGCAGTGCGAATCCCAGGATAAGCTTGGCCATCGGAGGAAACGACTCGATCTGACAGACGAGGAAAGGGGCTCAGGTGTCTCTTTAGTCGGCTTCTTTTCCCCAACCAGCATGCCATCGCGTCGGACCCCCCGTCTCTCCTCGTCTACGATCTTCTCAGCGATGTACGGCCCCATCAGCACGTGAGGACGGCCAGCGGCGCGAGATAGGGCCTGAAATCAATCAAGGATATCCACGAAGAAATGGACGGAGTCCGAACTTTGTCACCAGGTTGAGCAGCTGTTTGCCCACATCGCAGTCTGCGGGGATGGATCTGCCACCTCGGAGCGGCCACATGATTGTGCGGATGGTCAGGCGAATGATCTCAGGGAGGTGAGAGAAGGTCTTCCACGCGATCACGTTCATCATGCCTGAAAGACACCATCCAACGTCTCGTTCCTTCGTTCCGTTTTCAGCATTGTGCCAGCCGACCTTTGACGAATGCAGAGCTCGCTATGAGGTCGTTCTCCACCCTGTTCCATGTGTCAGAGTCGCCTCTTGGGCTGCCCTGGGGGCTCGACGTCGACAGAGGGGCGGCGGTGGACTGAGACTCCACTGATGCCGCCAGCTTGCCACCCCGACCAGCAGACGGACTGAGTATACACAGAGGGCACGTGAACCGTTTTCTTCTTCTCTGTCCGTGGTGGCGTCTCGCTACTTCGGGTGAGCTTTGTGGTCTGTCAGACGGTGTGCCTCGTCAAAGTGGTTGAGCGTTTTGGCAAGGGCAGACACAAATCGCGTCAGATTGCGCAGCGCCTGTATAGCTGAAGCCAAGGATACCTCTTTTTTGTTGTCCCTCTCCCTCCTCCCTCCCTCCCTCGCTCCCTCGCTCCCTCGCTCCCTCGCTCCCTCGCTCCCTCGCTCCCTCCCTCCCTCGTTGCCTACGTGTGCGGTGGCTGGTGAAGAGCGACGGCTCGAGGCACGTGGCGAGCAGCGAGGCCTCGCCTATCACCAACTCACAGATGCGCTGGACCTGATAGGTGATACACACATACATCCATACGCAGGTAGACGTTGCACTTATGCAGACATCTACCTGATGGATCTTGTCTAGTGGGGGGTCGTGCATGTGTCTCCGGAGGTCCCTCTTGTGCCGCGACGCCACCTCATACCACTGACACACACAGTGGGAAGGCGGGTAAGGGCTATCTTACCTTGATCCGTCCACCCACCGCTTTCGCCAGCTGGACGCTCTTGCTATATGTCGCTTTGGCAACCACCAGAAACCGATCATCCAGCCGCAGAAGACCACTGCACGATGCGAAGACACACACCACACAGGGCGTCGTTCCATTCGGATGCCGGTGCATGTCTGTTCCATAGATAGCTCACGCGAGTACGTTGGCCTCTGCGTAGAGCAAGCATGTGGCAGGGTCACTGCAGTGCGGCACAGTGGGCGGCGCCACGCCATCCGACCAGACTGCCTCCAGGGCTGACAGGAAAGATGCGCAGAAATCGTGCCGTTTGCAATGGATATCTGCCTCCTGCATGCTCACCCCTCACTGCGCCATCATAACCATGGCCATTAAGTGCGATGTCATCCAAGGAGGGCGTGGTGGAGTGATGGTGCAGCACCATGGGGCAGAAACACCTCAATTCACTCCAGAATCCCACTGCAAATGGGCTGATCTACGCATCCTCCTCCCAGAGAACGGAGGCATCTCCCTGTTTCCTCGCCTCCCTTCCTCTTTCCCTAACTCACGCCGCAAAACACTGCAAAACACACCGACGAGATGCTCCAAATGGAGGAAGTAGAGGGCGTTGCATCAGCGGCTGCATCATCAGCCAACCCCTGGTCGGCCCCTGTGTCAAGTGGTGGATCCGAACAAGTGCGCGTGGCGGTCCGCGTGCGGCCGCTGAGCCCGAAGGAGATCCTGGAGCGCTGCCGAGAATGCGTGAGGGTGTTCCCTGAGACCAACCAGATTGTGATAGGCCGAGATAAGACCTTCACCTACGACGACGTCTATAATGCCACCGATACACAAGAGGTACGATGCGCAACGATAAGGCCATTCGTCTTGATGCATTCATCCATCCATCCATGTCTGTTTCCTGCCTGCCCTGCTGTCGATTTGTGTGTGCGCAGGTGGTGGCCAACACGACGGCCAATCCGCTGGTGGAGGGGCTGTTTGAGGGGCTCAATGCCACCATTCTCGCCTACGGCCAGACGGGCGCAGGCAAGACCTACACCATGTCAGGCGTCCCAGGCTCATCCATACTCTCGCAGGACAGGTACGTACCTGTGTGACATGCCCATGATATCGAAAGCACGTTGGCCAGCGGACGGACGGACAGATGAATGCTTTGGTTGCCTTGCTATTCTGTCTGTGTGTGTGTCAGTGAGACTCTTGGTATCATTCCCCGCGCTGTGAATAGCATCTTCCGCTGCATGTACAGCAGCAAGCGGGAGGACATAGAGTTCATGGTCAAGTGCTCCTACGTCGAGCTGCACAACGAGGACTTCGGAGACCTCCTCGACACCTCATACGGGGCCAAGAACAAGTAAGTGAGCGGGACGGGAGGGCGGCAGGGATATGGAGCGAACGAACGAATGGGTGGCCACGGGACGGGTGTGTCCTTTCCTCTCCTTCGTGTCTTGTCTGCCCACCCACTCACAGGGCCATCATGATCCGCGAGGACACGTCCGGGCAGCAGATCCTGCTGGGCGTCAAGGAAGTGGAGGTAGGTAGGCATCATATCATGCACACAGCATTCACAGCATTCAACAGCCGCATCGTCAGCACGTCATCGTTTCTCTCCTCTCTCTCGTGTGGTGTGTCAGGTCAAGAAGCCCTCTGAGGTGTTGCGGTGCCTGGAGAAGGGCAACCTGAATCGCACCACTGGCACCACACTCATGAATGAGTACTCCAGGTACACACGCACACACGACAGCACAGCACAGCACAGCAACCAGTCAGTCTCATGCACATCGACCTACCTGTGTGCCTTGTTTGATTCAGCCGTTCCCATGCCGTCTTCACGGTGACCATCGAGCAGGCGCTGCCCGACGACAAATTCCTCAGGTGAGAGCTCCTGGGGCGGGGCGATTATGTATGGGATTATCACTCAGTGATTCATAGCGGGATGATGGCCTTTCTTGTCTTGTCAGTGCCAAGTGTCGGTTTGTGGACCTGGCCGGTTCCGAGCGTGTCAAGAAGACCGGCACCGTGGGCCAGCGGTTCAGAGAAGGCATCAACATCAATCAAGGTGACACAGCCGAGCGACCGACATACGACCGAAGCGCGCCCATTCCTGCGTTTGCCGGTGGGCTGGGCTCGTGGGTCTGTGTGTGTGGTGTCAGGTTTGCTGGCTCTGGGGAATGTGATATCTGTGTTGGGCGATCCCGCCAAGAGGGGCCAACACGTCCCTTACAGAGACTCCAAACTGACACGCCTGCTGCAGGTCAATGGATGGAACGATGGATGGAAGGATGGATGGAAGGATGGATGGATGGATGATGGATGCACTTTGCCTTGCCATGCGCTTCTTCGTATGTGTATGTGTGTGTCAGGATTCGTTGGGGGGCAACAGCCGCACTGTGATGGTGGCGTGCATCAGCCCAGCAGACTCCAACTTCAGCGAATCGCTCAACACACTCGTTTACGCCAACAGGTACCTCCACACACGCACACACACATATATACAATGGGGGGCATTCATTATCCTCTCGCACGTCTGTCTGCAGGGCGCGCAACATCAAGAACAAGCCTATCGTGAACCAGGACCCCCACACCATGGAGATCGCCAGGCTCAAGGCACAGATACAAGAGCTGCAGCTCGAGCTACTCAAAGCGCGCACCATCGTCTCCCCAAACCGACAGCCAGCCGTCCCCCCTGCGGGCCTCCCCGGCGCCCCGGAGCTGCCGGCTGCCACACCGCCCTTCGCGGGTCTGTTGGGTGGTGAGGATGGCGACGATCTGTCTCCTTCGGTGGTTCGGGAGTTGCGTGAGGAGGTGCAGTTGCTGCAGGCTCAGAACAAGAGTCTGCAGGAGCAGGTCAAGGAGAGTGTGGAGCAGGTGGAGGAGTTGCAGGAGAAGCTCACACAGGCCGACGAAGAAACCATCCGACTGCAGGTGAGTCTTGATTGGGATGTATTCAAAGCCCGAGGGTGTGTCTGATGGTGTGTGTGTGGATTCGATCGTTCAGGCACGTTTGGCGTGGATTCAGCGCGAGAAGGGCGGTGTGATGGTGCACCAGTCCGTGCTCAACGAGGACCAGGCCAAGGAGGTCATCGAAAAACATCTAACGACCATCAACGAATTTAGGAAAAAGTACAGCACACATCACACATCACACATCACACATCACACATCACACATCACACATCACACACACACACACACACGCACGCACACAGAGGCAAACCCCAATGCTCACTTCCTCCCTACCTCTCTGATGCCGTTTGTTCTCTTGTCCGCCAATCTAGAGTGCGTCACCAGGAGAGTTTGCTGGCCATCCTGACGCCCTACCCCGTCGGGAGCGACCCCAGCTGCCTCCCATTCATCCCACCACTGGCCATCGCACGAGGCCCCGCCTCCCTCCGCAGATCGCGGTCCTTTCCACCGACCTCCCAACCCAAGAAGGACACACACTCCGACCCATCCATGCCCCCGCCCTACTCGCCACCACTGGCTGGCCGCAGCGCGCTGCGGGACGGCGTGGGCGATTGGACGAGCTCTCTCGAGAGCGAGCTGATCGACGCCGTGCTGCAGCACGATGGACAGGGTGAGGGTGATGGTGATGGTGTGGAGGGTGGTGGCGAGGCTGACGGCGAGGCGGAGGCACATGCTCGTGAGGACATGAAGGAGGATCACGAGTTCCATCTCAGCCAGCGGCAGATGAACTGGACATGCGAGGTGCGCTGGAAGGGTAGCAAGGAGAGACAGATGGGGGGTACGTTCCCGTGTGTGGTTTGCTGGCCATAATCAGAGTTTGGAGGCGACGATCAACGAGAAGCTGCAGCTGATCAACAAGCTCATGAAGAACCAACAGGCATACAAGAGCATGAAACAGAGGTACCAGGCCAGGCAGCCCCTCTCACCCAGCCCACGTACCTACCTGTGCAGGTACGAGTTGCGTTTGGAGGAGTTGGAGGAGCAGCTCTCGCGGACCATCCAGGACAAGACGGCCCTCTCGCGCGAGCTTGAGGTCATCCAGACAGAGCTCGAGTCACACATGGCCATGGGCGACGTCTCAAGCGTCGCATCCGAGACCGTCAATGTCGAAACACAAACATTCACCAACCCCGATGAACGCGCCATCAGACCCGCGGTAAACACCACCCACACACACGCGCGCCACCACCATTGCGGGGGACAATGTGTGTGTGTGTGTGTGTGTGTGACATGCAGGCCATCCCCCCCGAGGTGGCCAGCAAGGACCCCAAGGCGGTTCAGCGGATGAGTCGTCTGGAGGAGGAGAAGGCCCGGCTGCAGGGGCGGCTGCAGGAACTCAACAGCCGCATCGTCGACCTCAAGCAGCAGCAAAGAGAGGCACAGCGCATCGTACGGCTCAAGACACAGCAGGACACACAGCTGCGGCAGCTACACCAGGTCAGCACCAGACGCGCAGACAACGGCCAGCCGCAGACACATACGGATGCCGCTGATGTGTGTGTGTGTGTGTGTGTGCAGGACGTGTCGCGAATGAAGGCCCAGCAGGACGCTTTGCAGGTGCGGATGCGTTACGAGACCGACCGTTACCGTGAGTGGAAGAAGAAGTGGCAGGACAAGGTGGCGCAGCTCCGCAAGGAGGCCGACACAGACAAGAAGAAGGCGTACGACCTCATGAAGACCACCAAGCAACAGGAAACCATCATCAAGTCAGTCAGCCAGCACAAGACAAGAACACACAACACACGTGCTGCGCAGCCTGCGTCTGTGAGTGACGTGAGCGCTTGTATGTGTTGTGTTGCAGGCGTAAGACCCAGGAGGTGTCTACGATGACTCAGAAGCTGCAGCTGATGAAGAACAGGGGTTTGGAGGAGGAGCTGCAGCTCAGCAAGAAGCGCCACTGGATCGAGGCGCAGGCCGCCAGGTCACGCCGGCAGAAGGAGGCGCAGGACCGCATGAAGCGAGAACTCGAAGAGCGAGAGGCCAAAGTACGTACCATCAACATACCATCCACACCCAAATGTATCTATCTCCATCTTAATCGACTTTCCCATATCTTCATTAGGTCAAGGCTCTCGAGGGCATGTATGCGGAGCGCGCCCAGCTGCTGCAGCAGAGGCCCCCCAAGCAGACATCCCTCCAACCCAAACGCCCCTCCACCGCCTCACCACCACACTCACTCCTCTCTCGCCTGCCACAGCAGCAGCAGCAGCAGGGCCCCCGTCGCAGCGCCCCATCATCCACCGAGTCAGGTGGCTCCCCCGTCCCCGCACTCAGCATTCAGCTCAACAGCTCCAAGGGCCGCGCCACAGTCGAGAAGGAGGCCAGTCAGTCCCGCCTTCGGTCGCTGAATGAGAGCATCGGGGCCATTGAGTGCGAGATCGCCTTCCGGTCTGACCGCATAGCCGACGTGCAGCAGGAGATAGCTGAGAACGAGGAGGAGGGCATGGTGTCGGAGGGCCGGGTGGCCGCCGCCATGGCCGCACTCGAGGAGGGCGGCGACGAGTCCGAGATGAGGGCCACCGTCGTGGCACTTACCGAAAGCGTCGACGCGATGCAGGAAGAATGTAAGCACGGCACGGCTGGCAATCGATTTCCGTATAAGCTTGATGCATCACTCACCTGGTCGTGATTGCGTGCAGGTGGGGCCTATCGCAGTCGCGTGTCTGAGTTGGAGGCCGACCTGATGGAGCGAGAGACCGAGGTGCGAGAGCTCAAGCAGCAGCTGGCCAACGCCGAAACCGCGCACCAAGAAACGATCACTTCCCTGCAAAGCGCTCACCAAGTAGGCCGGGAGGAAGGGAGGGAAAAGGCCATCCATCTATCCATCCGTCCATCCCTGGGTGTCCCTTGCTTCCTTCAGGACAACATGCTGGCGGTGTTAAGCCACGTGGATGAGTCCCTCTCGCAGAACGTGCCCCCCCATGTCAACCAGCCCGCCTCTCCCTCTCCATCCCCATCCCCGTCCCCAGCACTCGCTGCTGACGAGCTCGCCTTCACCCCCACACGCATCAAGGCCTTCGCCCCGCTGCCCACCATCAGCGAATGCGACAGAAATGACGACGAGGAGCAGGCCCCAGAGGAACCACCAGAGCGGCCGGCACCGCCAGCCAGAGACGCAGACCGGCCCGCCCCCCTGGACCCCTCTGCTCTGCGGCAGCTGGTGGATGTGCGTGGCCGGCGCATCCGTGAGCTGGAGACCCACACGGACACGCTCGAGCAGGCCCTGAAGAACGAGCAGGTGCTGAGCCACCAGCTGCGGCAGGACCTCGTCAAGGCCCAGCAGCAGCTCCACGAGGTCAAGATGCGCGACCGAAGAAGAGAACAGAACTGGGTCCGACAACACGAGACCATCGAGAGGGACTCGGCTGGGCACTTCGCGGGCCAGGTGGCCGCGCTAGGGCCAAAGGGTTTGGTGGGGGCGGCCGCCAACGAGGTGGACGAGCCACATGATGAAGACGAGACGGACAACGGCGTTCCCTCACGGCCGCTGCACCGAGCCCCTTCGTCGTCCCGCCTGCTGACGGCCGAGCAGATGGGTGTCGGCATCAACCTGCAGCTCGCCAAGGGGGAGGGACAAGGCCGCCCTGGCCCATCGTCCCCATCCCCTCCGGCCCCTGTTCCCAGCGAACAGTCCAAGACGGCGTCGATCAGTTTGTTTGACCAGCCCAAGAGCCTCCCCTCGTCGGCATCAGCAGCTGTGGTGCAGCTGGATCTCATGCGCACGCCCGAGAAGAAGAAGCAGCCCACCTCCACTCGTGTCCTCTCTCGCAGCCTCACGACGTCATCCATCGACCCGTCGTCGTTCTCTGCCCCGCGGCCTACGCCGCCCTCCCCCTCCCGTCCGCCGCCTGCCCCAGTGGCCCCTCTGCCCATGGCGTCATCTCTCCCACCCTTTTTGTCCAAGAGCACCAGCCAGCCCCTGCTCGACTCCGACAAGGGCATGGACGGCCACCCGTTCTTCAGGGGGACCACCCACGGCCTCAAGCACGCGAGGGACGACGAGGCGGCGGAGGCCAGAGGGACACGGGCAAAGTCCCGACTCACGTCGGGCCGCATGCCCATCATCACCCCGGTCTGGCGCATGAACCAGCCATCTGGCTCGTCGGCATCACACGAGGACAGCATCCTGCGGTCGCCTGTCCGTCCAAACCCCAAGGTGGTGCATCGGGGGTCGCCGGCGAGGGGCACGGGTGGGAGAGGCGGCATTGGGGCGGTGGTCGCGCCGCCGCCCAAGCCACTGCTGGGTGGGCGGGTGGCGGCGAGGCCTGGCGGGCAGGGGGAGAGGGGCGAGGATGAGTCGATATCGGTGTCTGAGCTCGCCAAGAAGGAGGAGTACCTGCGACAGCTCTTATTGCAGGTAAGTGAAGTGAGGCACGCAAGGCGCACAGACAAGCGGGGGGTGATGTGATGTGGATTCATGTGTGTGCAGGTCGAGCTGCCCGAGCACATGATCACCGATTTGGATCGTGCGGTGACTAGGAAGGGCGAGCGTGAGAGGGAGCGTGAGAGGGACAAGGGCGACGGCTCGGACGCATCGTCACCCGCCAGCCTTCGCAAACGATGGGAGGCCGTCGAGGAACGCATCCAGTAAGACCATGTGCCCACTGTGTGTCGGTACAGCACTCTCTTCTCTCGTTTGTATGCGTGCAGGCAAGTGCTCGAGTCGAAGAAGCGTGTGGAGGAGAGAAACTACGCACTCAGAGAGAAACTGGAATACAGGTATGTATCTGGCACCCATGTCGACACACACACACACACACACTGCGCCATGGCTGAATCTCATGCATGTGTAGGTGGGAGTTCCTCGGTCGTGAGTACGAGAAACAGTTTCACGAGTCCGCCATCACAACCATGGGGTGGGAGGGAGAACTCACCTTCAAACGCGAAATCGGTCAGCCACCAACCAGACAGACAGAGAGACCCACCGGCGCGCAAATGCACACGACCACCACTATGTCTGTCTGTCTGTGTACAGCTCGCCTCGACGCCGAGGTTGAGTCGCGGCTGGAGGGGGCCAGGCAGGCCCTCGACACTATCCTCACCACCCCATCCGACCTCTCACACACATCACCCGCTGCCCTTCAACACGCAGTTTACACCGCCATCGCCCAGCAGGCCGCTGCGGCCGTCGCACACCGCACTGCCAACGGACAGCCACACAGTGAGATGCTGGAGCAGCTGCGGGCCACCCTGTCGGCCATCGACACATCACGTGCCCGGCTGGAGGTGCAGCAAGACATCGCGCACAAGATGGCGGAGAGGGACTCGCTGTGGTCGAGCGCGGAGCACTTCGAGCGTGACCTCAACGAGCGGATCCGCGAGCGATTCAAGGGCCACTCCCGGGGACATCTGGAGGAGGAGAGGACACGCAGGAGCCTTGTGCAGAACCTCACCCAGAAGGTCACCGAGCTGGAGACGCTACTGGCGCAGTGGCAGTCCCTCTCCCCGTACCCATCCGTCGACATCATGTGGCCCTCCAGTGGCAACGGAGCCGACTCGACGTCGGCCATGAGACGGCTGGAGGACATTCTGTACAGCGACAAGACCTTCCTCAGCCAATCCCCGCTCCACCTGCTGTCCGTCGGCGACCGGGGGCTGCCCGGCCTCTCCGAGAGGGGCGGCAACGGCTCGGCCTCGCCATCCTCCACCCCTGGCCACACGCCCCTGTGTGGATCGGGCGGAGCCAACTCGCCCGTCAACCTCTCCCACTCCCGGCTGCCCAGCTACCCACAGTACAAGGCCATGTCGATCATCCATGACGGCGGCCTCTTGTCGGGGCCATCCAAGCAGGATGGCAACGGCAACGGCAACGGCAGCGGCCCATCTCCCTCCTCCAGCTCATCAAGCTCGTCGTACAGACGCCGCCTCTCTGCCGGTCTGCGGGACAACCCTTACGACCTTGCCCCTGTCAGCGAAGATGGAGATGACGGGGGAACGGGCATGGGCAGAGGGAGGGGTACGGGGAAGGTGGTGATGAGAGGCAGTGATGCGCCCCATGCTGTAGCTTTGGCTGAGGAGGGCTTGCGCATTGTGCCCATGGATCCCTTGCCGCGTCCGATGAGCGACGGCGGTGTGGCGCGGCGTCTGAGTTCGCTCACGTCGAGGGACAGCGACGCGAGCGACGGGCTCGGGGACAGCAGAGGGGGGCGGTCGAGGGAGGACGATAGACAGACAGCTCGATGTACATGAGTGACGGCATCTGCAGAGCATCTATGACCGGTGTGCGGCCTGATGTGTGTTGTGTCTGTCGAGCCATGCGATGATTGACGCCTCCCGACGCCTGACGAACCCTCATGAGCCCCCCTCTCTGTTGATCCTCGACGTAGAGGGTCTTCGAGTAGATGTTGTTGTAAGTAGTGTAAGTAGTGGGGCGAGACAATTGATGCCCTTCATGTTTTGCGTGTGTGTGTGTGCATTGGTGCGGGTGGGGTCGCTGTGAGTGACTCCTGCTGTGTAAATGTCAATGTCAGATCTTTTCTGCACGGCATTCCATTCAACGCTCGCATCTGCCCCCCCGACAGATTCGTCCCCTATGTATGGTATGTCCACCAACGGACACACACGCAGGTAGTCCAGCACCCATGCCATGCAGGCGTCCCAACACCAACACCACACAACCCCCACAGACCGATCGATCACCGGGCGGTCTGCACCAGCTTCGAGTTTTGCAATGCCCTGAGCCTTCTCACAGCCGGGCAGCTTGGGTGATGCGCGTCGCGCGGCTGCCCACAACTGTAGCAGATGCGCATGGGGACATTCTGCGCTCGCCGCGCAGTCACCAGTGCAGGGGGCATCTCTTCTCGTTGTGGCGGTGGCGCCTCTGCCTCAGAGCCCTCCTCTTCGCTGAACAACGACACCGACAGTGAAGAGACCTCCTCAGCAGCGACGGCAGCAGCCGCCAAGGGGGATGGCTCAGCACCAGCAGCAGCAGCAGCAGGAGACACGGGGCTTGAGTCGTCACCTCTTCCGAGAAACCCGAGACAGACAGGTCTTCCTTGGTCTCTGCTGCTGCTGCTGCTGCGGCTGCTGGGCCTTCCTTGGCCACTTCCACAGGCTCTGTGGGGATCTCCCCAGCTGCAGGTTCTTCTTCCAACCCCTGTGGCGCCTCTGGCGGAACGATCGCCTCCCCCTCCCCTTCACCCTCTGCTAGTTCAGGCTCAGCCGCCGCCAGACGTTCCTCCTCAGCTTCCTCTGGGAACTTCTCGGCCTCCGTCTCAGAGAAGGCCGAACTCTCAGCTGCCTCTTCCTCCTCAGCTTCTTCTTCTTCTTCTTCTTCTTGTCCTTGTCCTTCCTCGATCGCTTTGAAACCGACTGACTCCTCCTCAGTTCTTTCGGAAGCTGAGAAGGCGGACAGCTCCTCTCCTTTGTCCTTTTCTTCCTCCTCCTGCTCCTCCTGCTCCTCCTCCTCCTCCTCCTCCTCTGTTGCTGAGAACTCTGATGCAGACGGCGACCGGACCGGAACAAAACGCTGCACCACACAAGGTGACATTGACATTGTTGGAAAAGGTACTTGGTGTTGTTTCTTGCCCATTTCTTTGCCCACCACCTCACCCACCTGCCGTCCGGCCGATGGCCTTCTCCGCTTTCGTTTAGATTTTTTTCTGGCGCCCCTCTTGAGCCAAGGGTCATCGGGACGGTACACAACGTGGCTCAGACGAACACACCTGCAGACAGACAGACAGACCAAAGCATGTCTCCGTGTGTCTTTGTGCAGCAGTCATGTAGGCTAACCTCGGGTTTCCACATCTCATGGCGAATGGCTTCTTGGGGTCACCCACGAGGGCGTAGAAGGGCATCTGATGCATCTTGTCGTGGGGCTTGGGGTCCGTGAGATCCCCAAAGCAGTACACCATCACGCGATTCGTGTAGGTGATCCAGGGGTCATACACCTCTGCAGCAGCGCCGACACAAGATACACTCAGGCAGGCAAGTGTGCAGTGGTGTGGTGGCCCAATCAGGTCTACCGGGCAGCCAGATTCGGCACGCTGCGATGTCTCCTCGTTTGGTGAGGGGGCCCATCCACAGAACACACTCGTCCTGCACCGACTTCCTCCGCTTCGTTGACCGACGTCTTTTCTTCTTCCTCTCCTCTTCTTCTTCCTCCTCGCTCTCTGAGGCCTCTTCATCTTGTCCAATGGGATTGCGCTTACGGGGAATGTTGGCGCAGATGAGCCCCAGTAGCTGCCTCTGCAGCACTGCCGACGGGTAGAACAGCTCGACACGGGTCTTCAGGTGGGGATTGCCTGAGTGAGTGCACAGAGAGCCACAATGGACCGAATTAGCGTTCTGCACTGAAATTCAGGCCGCATCCCTCCACCAGCCACCCTCTCACCTGAGATGACCCTGTGCAGGTATGTGACCAGCTCCTTGATCTCTTTCTCCGTCCTCCGCTGTGTTCACCTGGCCGTGTCCACATCGATCTTGCTATGGCCCTCCGGAGGCAGCCTCGGATCCGTGTATTTCGTGTAGATGTCCTCCACGGTTGGCTTGCCCTTGCTCTTGCTCTTCTCCCCCTCTGCCTTCCTGGGGCCACCCGAACCCATGCCAAACAGGGTAAGAAAGGCAGCCATTCTGCATGGAGGACTTTTCACCCTTCGCTCTTCGTTCACAGACTCCAACGAATCAGGGGGGACTCTTCAGCTCAGAAACCCTTTGGGTTGAAACCCTGCTGCCTGGAACTGTTGTGTGTGTTCCAGATGTAGGTAGATGTACCAGGGAGGGTTCTGTGTGGTTGGCCGTCGAGCTGAGTATTGATTGCCTTTGTCTGCAATGGCCGATGTGATGAGTCAGCTATGTACACACACACATGGGGGGGAGCTATGCAACCAACGTATGTATAGCAGACCATGCAAGTAAGCTGCATCGCACCCACCCGCCCACCCCAACAGGTCAGGTCAGGTCAGGCCCCCTCCTCCCCATCTCCATCCACTGCCCTGCCCCGCATCGCTGCCGACACGACACCTAGTATCATTCTTGCTCAGCTAGGTGCTGTGCTGCAGGGCCTGACGTCAGCCAGGTGCCGCAATGCCTCACTTGCTGAACAAGAGAGACACACGCACACAGATGGGCTGTCTGTATGGCTGTCTGACAAAGACTGACCTGAGGCCGCCCTGTCGTTGGGGTCGGGGGCGAGCAGCAGTTTCAGCAGAGAGGAGGCCCCCGGGTACATGGCCAGGCTGGTCAGCACCCAACCACACTGACACAATCAATCAGTCAACAGACAGAAGGAGAGCGCATATGAATGAGCGGTTGACCTGGCTGTCCAATGCGGCCGTCCGTCCGTCTATACAGGGCCCATGGCCCTGCCCACCTGGAAGCTGAGGCTCTCCTGCAGCTGTTCGGTGATGGTCTCCCGGATCTTGTCGTTGTCCATCTCCTCCGCCATCCTGTGGGTCAAATAATACGGCCACTTGTGCGTTATCAGCCGCCACCTGCAGCAACCAAATTCACACACACACACACACACATATGCTCGTATGCGGCCGGCCTTCGTGTGCTGTGCTCTGCTCTGCGTACGCTATGACGCCCACAGCAAACAGGTCAGATCGCTGGTCGAACCTGCCAGCATACAACTCGGGTGCCTGACAAACGACACACACAGACACACGGGCGCCCATCTGTCTGTCTGTTGGGTGGTGGATTGGGTGCGGTGTGGTGCGCACCTTGTAGCCCCGTGTGCCCACGGGGACGTCGTCCTCTCCCAGCCCATCCATGCTGTTGTCGGGGATGTCATGGCAGAGTTCAAAGTCAATCAACTGGACACTCTCCAGCTGATTGGCTTCCGTGAAGGTGATCATCACATTGTCGGCCGTCACGTTACGATGGTATACCTGCAGGCAGACAGACAACCAACCACCGTGCAGTGTGTCCAGGGGATGGAGGATGAATCGCTCACCATGATATCCGGATCCGCATGGACGTATTCGAGGCCCTTGAGGACCCCATCGACGATCTTCCAGAAATCGTCTGCAGGGATGGGCGTGCAGTCCTCCATGTGATCCACCTCACAGATGAAGTGCTCGGCCGCCTCTCCATGGATGAGCTCCATCACCACCCAGTAGCAATCCTCCTCCTCAATAAACTGACCAACGACACAAACAGGCCGCCTGGATGCGATGAATGACTGGCCCTGCCCTGGTCCCCCTTTGTTTTAACCCACCTCGTGGATCCTGCCGACGTTGGGGTGTCTCGCCTCGCGCAGGCGTCTGTAGACCTCTTTGACACCCGCATCAAAGTCTTCTCTGAGGGAGAAATAGCCAGAAATGCTCATGCAAGGGCGTGCAGCCTGCCTGCCTGTCTGCCCGCCTCACTTGTCTAGCTTCTTGAGTCTGAGATCCTCCTTGGTTGCGATGTCTTCGGCCCGGTATATCGTTCCGCATCTGCATGGCAGCAGTTGACGAGTCACACATGCGCGGCTTCAGGACATCTTCTTACCCGTCCTCTCCAATCTTGTGTACAATCCTATATGTATCCGCCACAACCAACCCTCTGATTGAACAGAATTGGGCCTCTTCCTTCATCCTCAATTGAGGTGCGTTTGACGCCCGCCGACTTTCCCTAAAGCCAGCGGAGTGAAGCTGGGTACGAATTCTTCTTAGGTTCACGGATCACGATGGATGCACAAGAGAGTCAGCCCAGTGACGTCTACCAACCGCACCAATGCAGACAGACAGACAGACAGACAGTCAGACAGACAGACAGTCAGACAGACAGACGGATGTCATTCATATATAAGCATTCAAAAATGAAGCAGTCACGACCATCACAACCACAACCAAGTTCAACCAACCGACCACCGACACTCAGCAAACGAACCACATCTGTTTCCCTCCCTCCCCTCCCTCCCCCGCCCCTGCCCGGCCAGGTAAGGTAGGTGGCTTCCTATGTGGCTGCCTTGGCCTTTTTCCTCTCTCCCCTGGCCACTGCGTGGAATCCCGACTTGATTTGTGAGACGGTTCGCTGTGCGGTGCAGTTGTAGCAGATGAGGGTGTACAGCCGGGTGGCGGCGTCGCGCTGCAGAGCCGTGTTGGGACTCTTGCACATGTGACACTTGACGTACTCGTCTGATCAATCGACACACACAAGTGGTTGTGTCGGGTACATGTGTGTGGTGAGGTGTCTGTGGCCACAGACAGACTCACCGATGTATTTCCTGAGGAGGCTCTCCATGTGTTTGGGCCCGTACTTGCCCTTGAGCACCAGCTGGTCGTCGCCCGCCACCGACCCCTCCGTACCCAACTCAGCCAACACAAACTGGTTCACGTGGTCCTGGCTACGATTCATCCTGGTACACACACACACACACACACACACACACACACAATCAGACAGTCAGGAATGACTCAGCTCACGCGTGACGTGTCGGTGGGGTGCACGAGTGGCTGCGGCGTACATTTTGCATATTTCAGCGAAGTTGATCCACGCGACCTTCTTGGAGCCGACCCGCACCACCTGGGGCGGCTTGAGAGTGTACCGCTTCCGCTGACCCAACTCGGGATTCGACTCATTGATGCGCTCGTACAGCCGAGACAGCAACTGAAGGACACGCACGCACACAGGCACATTGGATGCACACAAGTCAGTCATCCGGATGTGTGGCGTGGTGAGCTTACGAAGCTGTATGGGTGTAGTTTGCCCTTGACGAATGGCTGGCCAGACCCATCAACAAACTCCTCGGCCTTCTGGTCGGCAGCTGTACAACCACACACACACACACACACACACATATACACACACAGGGACACCAAGCATGACGGCGCTCCGCGGCATTTTTGGTCGGTGTCCGCCCACATACCTTCATCGTCGGCCTTTTTCTTCTTGGTTCCCTTCTTCTTCTTCTTGCCAAACATCGCCTTCATCTCCTGCACACACATACACACACGCGTCGTCATCGGATGATCTACGGTGCACCGCATCATGCGCTCTATCGCTCGTCCGTGCACCTGGCGTACCTCTGCGTCTGCCTCTGCGGGTCCTGCCTCGGCAGGCCCGTTCTGCTGCAACTCCGACTCGTCCATTGCCGCTATGCCTCGATTCACAGATTTCTCCTCAACCAACACTTGAACGCGACAGACGCTGATACAATCACGCTTATGTATGCCAGAGAAATGCCTCACGCGACGAAACAAAGACAACAGAGGGGAAGCTCCGGATCGCTGCGAGCTTTTTGGCAACTGCTGCTGAGCGGTGCTCACGCTGGTCATGGTGGTTGGCCTAGCTGCCGCCGTGCCTGGCCCTCCCCTCTGCGTTCATCAGCCCGCTGAGGCGACTCGCACAGACCAGGAGCTCACCGCCGTCTTCATCTGCACAGAAGCGGGGGCTGGCGGCTTGGCTTCAGCGATATGATGGTCACACCTCACCTGTTTGGCAAGTGATCAGAATGATGCATTCACCCCTCTTCGTTAACGGTGTGTGTATGTGTGTGCGTCAGTCTTGGTACGATGACCTGGGGAGGAGTCAGAGCAATGAGGTGAGGCGGACGCACAGCTCGGCTGCGCCATCAAGGAAAGGGGTGATGGAGTGCATGTTTTCTTAGTTTTTTCTTTGTCTTCCCGCGTGTGCAGAGTTTTATCTGGCGCCGACTGCCCAGCACACTCATGGCTGACTGAGAAGTACATCGGCACGTGGCTGGCCAAGAACCCTGAAATGCGCGACAAGACACAGATCGCCACCAGAGCCGCAGGATTCATTCATGGTGGGGGCAATGCGTCACACGTGTCGGCATTCTTCATTGACTTTCCACCAGCGAGTCACATCCGCCAGGGATGGTACCATCCCTGGCGGATGTGAGTCGCTACTGGAAGGTCAATAGAGGATACCTACACATGTATGTCATGCGCATGCATTGCACACCCGGGGATGCGAGGAGAGGCAGACGCGTGGACAGACAGTACAGACAATCCCTACTGTGTGTGAGTGATTGCCGCCCTGTCTTGAAGCTCTCTCTCTCTCTCTCTCTCGCTCCTTTTTTTCCTTCCCGGTAGCTGCGCTCCCTTGATTCGGTTTGCGCGGCTGGCTGGCTGCTGTATTTCCCTAAATTCGATGCCTGACTGCTCTACAGCACCCAGTGTGTTTTCTTGTGAGGGTGTGGTATTTGTGGCTGTCGCTGCACTGAGGAAGTGGGTGCGTGTGTGTATAGGATGGGGTGAGTGAGGGACATCGCCTGACCGACATGCATGCTCGAGCCCGGAAAGGGCTGCGTGTGTGAATGAGAAAGAGGACCGACTGGCTGCCTTCTCTCTTCGTGGATGAAATCGAGGAATCGCACCAATGCAATGTGTGAGGACAAATAAATGGACAAATTTGGCAATGTGGAGAAATTTCTCAATCTTTGCATACCCTAACAACCAACCAAGCAACCAAGCGACCAAGCAACCACACGTCTCTCTCACTCTACAGCTGAAATGACCCAGTGGCACAACATGACTAACAAAGCCACCAACACACCTGCATGCGCACCACCACCATGTTTGCCGATCGCGCCGCCTCCAGGACACAGCCTTCCGTCCAGTTCTTCGCAGTTCTTCTTCTGCTCCATCAGCAGCTTGGCCGGCAGACTTGACTCGTTCTTAGGAATATCACCGAACTGTCAGCACAGAAAGAGAGACATTGTTGTTTAGGCAAGGCGTCTTTGTTAAGTCTTTCTCTACCTGGTTGAGCCTTTCCATGACTTTCTTGCTGTCCTTGCTGAAGACCCTGAGCGTGACGGTGAGGCTGCACTTGCCGTTGTACTGCTCCACACACAGTCGCTTGAGCATCTCGCAACCAGCAGGGTCACAGCGGGCCTGCCCACGCACATACTCACACAGAAGAGAAAGATTGAATGTCTCTTGTGTGGATGCAGGACTGCGTACGATCTGCTGTGTCTTGCCGTTGGCCCATGGCTTGAGCTGGTCAGGACAGGCGCACTTCTCCTGCAGATGTGTGACACGATCGTCCTGGTAGGGCGTCAGCTGATGGAGACACCGACGAGGATGAATGGCCGGCACAATTATGTGTTTCGCTCTTGTCTTGTTACCTCGATAGAGCGCCACACGTATCTGACTTTGAACTCACTCCCCTGATTTTCCGCCGTCGTCTCAGCCAACACATTGTAGCTGGCCCACATGACCAAATCTGGCAGAGAGAGGAATCAGGGAACCACCACGAACGAACGAACATCGTCCTTACTCTTTCCGTGTCTCCCGTGTGTTGCCTGTCTGTCTGTTGGGCGTGTACCTGCATCGATGTCCTTGACGTTGCATTTTCTGCCCTCGTCGTTGGAGTAGTACCTGTCCCACTCACGCATGACGCCGTTCTTGTGGTACCACTCGGTCGTCTTGCGCGACTCCACCAGCGTCCCCGTGTCGCCCGCCTCAGCCACACAACCCAGCTCGTACACGCCACACAGCCTCTCGTTGCCGTTGGAGTCGCTGTCAGGCTGGATCTTCGTCTTGCCCGCCTCCTCGGGCGACTTCTTCTCCTCAGCTGGCCCTTCAGCCTTCTTGTCGCCTTCCTTTTTCTTTTCCTCAGGTTTCCCTGGAAGGCTGGGGAGCTCCTCTTCAATCTCAGGCCTGCTGCAGGGCAGGGGAGCGTCAGCGGCCTCCTGAGCCGTCGCCGATCGTTTGTGGCGGTGTGGGCGGAGTGGTTTGTCTCGTGCAGAGACATGGGGAGGGGAGGGAGGAGGTGGTCGGGCGCTAGACCGGGCAGCAAGTGAAGGACCATCGTGTGATCGGCCTCGCTTGCTGAGCTGCTGATGCGAGGTGACGGTCTCCGGGACGACCACTGGTGAGGGCCCTTGCGCCCCAGACCGAACTTGTGGATTCTTGCAATGTGTCGATGAGCGTCCGACCCGCTCCTCTGCAGTGGCCGGTCTTCTCCATTCGTAGTGGCCCTGGTCAGAGAGAGGCCGATGAATGTCCAGAAAACCGGCGATAACGGCATCGCGTCAGCGAGGACAAACGCCGAGACGGATGCTTTGCCTTGACTTGGTTCGACAGCGGGGGCGTCAATAAGGGAGCGCTGTTCATTCAAGCATCAAGAAGCTGGGGAATCAACTCAGGCAGCAGTGACCTGCGCGCTTATCCAGCGCTTTGGGGGCGATGCGATCGGCAGGCGATGTGCTACCACTCCAAGTACCACCATGTGCGTCAAATTCTTGTGCGATTAATTCTTCGAAGTCAAATCGATAGGTCACACCAATCACATGCACGTCAGGCACTGAGCTCAGCCACAGCAGATCTGTCGATAGTCGAAGACGCCCATGGTGCCGTCCGCCAGCACCTGTATCCATTTCCAGAAGACCCACGCATCGTGGACGAGGCAGTCGTTGAGCTGGGCCACCTTCTCCCAGTCGCTCAGACGGTAGATGGAGTAGTTGCACCCGTGGCTGTTGCCCTCCCTGGACGACACGTGGACGTACGAGGAGTCGAACATGTACGCCTGCATCGATGACACAAGGGAAAAAAGAACGAGCTACACGTCGCAGACGACACATGCTTGTGTGTGTGCTGACCAGGGATGCTTGCGGGTCAACGCGCGGAGCTGGGCCAGGCATCTCGGTGATGGCCAGCTCCCATGTTGTGCGGCCGTCTCGCTGCCTGCGCTCGTGAGAGATTGTGTAGATGTGCACGTTCACGTCTTCGATGAACCTGGCAAGACACGCCATGGCACGTGCAGACCGTGTTTGTGTGGTGGGTACCTCATTCGTTTGTCGGTGGCTCGTGCGGACGCTTACGGGTGGTGAGTGTCTTCAGATAGGATGAGCAGGTGCTGAGGCCCGGCTGTGATGGAGAAGGCCACCTGCGCGAGGCCTGTGTTGATCTCCCGCACACAGGCGAAGTTCTGGGAGCTGTCCCACACGCACACGAGGCCACTGCGGTCCATGGAGAAACAGTAGAGCTCGTCTACCCTGATGGTCAGAGACAGAAGAGATCCACATGCATCGACGAGAAGCCTCAGCTGTGCGTCGGGCATTGCGTACCAGACGTCCTGTTGTGTGGTCTTGAATGGATGATCAATGACACACACGCCGATGATGGGCTCTGTGTGTCGCTGCAGCCGCAGCATCTTCCTCTCAGCTTCACCGTTGTCGTCATCAGCCTCTCGAAAGTTGTACACGTACAAATCCGGCATCGTATCCAAATAGAAACCAATCTGCAGGCATCGCAGCAAGAAACACCTGCATGGCGGTCATGTCGCCTTGTCTCCTACCCCTTACCAGCTCATTCGTGTACCACGTGACGTACAACTTTGCAGGCGGTGGGGGGAAGGGTCCCTGCACCCATGGTCCCTGCGCCCATGGCGGTGGCTGCGGCCCAATGGGGGGCCAGATGAAGGCGGCTCCCGCTCCCCAGGGGGGGATGAGAGTGCCAGGGGCTGCAGGGGGAGCAGGGACTGCGGGAGGCGGAGGGGGAGGGGGATTGGCAGGGGCAGCAGTAGGGGGATCGGGGGACGGCAGACTGGTCGGAAACCTACTCATCTCCAGCTTTCGCGACAGCTCGATGCGGTCGGCATTGGTGACGTTCCAGATCACCAGTCCAATGTGGCAGCTGAGCATGAGGGTATCCTGCCAGCAGAAGAACTCCTGGGGCGGCTCGCACTGCCGGTCTTGTGAGAAATAGTGGCCATTGAAAGCGCCGGTCCCCACAGCGGCTGCAAAGCTGTCGTCCTCCTCTTCTGGCTCCTCGTCCATCGGCTGGTCGGCCTCTTGCGACGCTGAGAGACAGCAGCAAAGGCAACGGTGAATCGATGAATTCACACGGGCAAACAGCAGCCGTTTGATTGGTTTCCTTGTCACTTATCTCACCTTTTTGGTTGTCTGCCGTGTTGGCTGGTGCTGATTGGGTGACGGGTGCGACGGGGAGCGCTGCGACAGCTGCAGCGGGAGCGCTGGCGGGACGCCTGGCGGGGGGAGACGGCTGAGCAGGTCTGGCTGCAGGGGGCGACAAGTAGATGGTTGCACGGTACTGAGCAGTCCTCAAATCCCACACCTGTCGTTGTATGAGCACACATGAAAGGGCGGCGTGCTTTGTGTGTGTGGGGGGCGTTACCCGAATGACTGGCTCAGTGGCCACATCATGACGCCCAGCCCACTCGACGAAGGCACGGTTCCTGCTGCTCGCCGGAGGAGTCACGTACACAAGTATCAGCTCCTGCGAAGACATCACGCCTGAATCGACTGCCACCCCTTCTGCCCTGTGCACCTTTGTGTTGGCGAACATAAGGAGCTGTGGGGGCGGGTTCTCGCGTGGCTTGGCCCTCTCCTGCGTCCGTATGCGAATGGCCTCCTCGTCAACGGACCTGCCCCCCTCTCTGATGGCCTCGATCGGTGGCCTCGGCGTATCGTCTGGAGGCACCACGAAATCGCCCTTGCGAGCAAGCCGCGACTGGGGGTTGATGCGGCCGTCCAACGGGCGAGTGCAGTCGGGCAGCGTCAGCACCTCCTCCAGCTGCACGAGAGAGGAAAGGAGAGGCAGGCGGACGACACCCACACGTCATCGGCCGTGTCACCGATCGTCCTGTCTTGGCTTACCGAGTCAATGTCGATAACTTGCAGCTTCCGACCATCATCCCTGATGCCAAATGAAAGCAGCAGCAAACAACCAGTGCTGCATCCAGTGGCCATCAGACACTCCCTCCCTCCCTCCCTCCCTGTGTGGTTACCAGAAGAGCAGCGACAGGTCTCTCGACACGTGATACTCCCTGGAGCCATGGAAGCGTCGGGAGCCCGGTGTGGCCAGCAAACGGGGCTTCTGGCGGAACCGACTCTCACCAGCGTCCATGTTCCTGAAGGCCAACCACAACACAATCAGACCACAGTGATTGTGTCCGCCAATCTGACCCACCTGTGGAACTGCACGATCTGTTTGTAGAGGTTCTTCCAGTGGTGCTGCGCCGGGCCGTGGTAGGGCATGGTCGACACGTTGCGGCGCAGCGAGCCGTCGCCACGCGTCGTGCCGAATCGCACGCTCTCGGGGCATTGGTAGGACATGTACTCGACCTGCGATGAGCCGAATGAGAGGAGGCTGAAGTCAGTCGAGGCAAAGAAGAATAAACCAGAAGGAGTAGCACGTAGCTGAAAGATGTACTTGTTCATTCTTTCCATAAACGAACCAGAGCAGCTGCCAGTCGTAATGCTTGGCCTGCGCTCGCATGAGTCTGCTGGCGGAGGCCACGCTGGCTCGGTCCGATGCGTCGAGGAAGGCACCGACGAAGATGTGAGGTCCACCTGGGAGCGATGAGAGCGTCGGAGGACCTGCTGCGACCTAACAGGCAAACAAAGGCACAAATGGTGACTTTTTGCGTCTCTGTGTTCGGTGTGTTGATTGGGTCATTCCGTGATTGACTCACCTGCGTTGCTTGAGCGGCTTCGCCTCTTCTCTGCCGTTTTGCCGGCATCTGATCCACTTCGTCATCTCCTTCGCCATCAATTGGCCTCTTCGCTCCCTCTCTCGACGCCATTTCTGTGAGAAAACACTATAGCCGGGGAACAGTGACGCACAGATGTAGCACTGCGAATGGCCCTGTTGCGTCACTCTCAAGCTCGCAAGGGCCGCCCTTTTTCTTTGCGAGCAGAGTGTGAGACGATGCGGGAGGCTTGTAGAGCCTGGTGAAGCTGCCACGGAGCGTTGTAATTCATCATCGCCGCTTAGATGGATCTCGTTGAAACTCGGGTGAGAGGAGGGGCATGTGGGCCGAGTGAGCGATGCTGCATGGTTGTGTTGTCCTGCGCAGATGGTTGCCTTGCGGATGCAGGAGCAGCAGCTCGCACAGTTCCGGCGGAATCAGGAGAAGGTACTCTGTGTGTCTTCGCCCAGTTCATACTGACCATCCACACGCGCGCACACAGACACACACACGTCCTTGCGGTGCATCCATCTCTCTTTGCTCAGTTGCTTGTTCGCTTGTGCTGATTGTGTAGTGTGCAGGTCAACGCATGCATCGAACGACTCACACAGATGGACGCCGGTGCGATGACACCCCAGGTGGGAGCACAAGACAATAGCCTCTGCGTGTCTGTCATCGTCGTGTCTTGATTGATTGGTGCTGCTCTCACCTGCTTCGCTCACCAGATGCTCGACACGATCAACCGTCACGTCGCCACAGAATCAGACAGGCTGGCCCAGCTGGCGGACACTTTAGACGCGACTATCGCACTCACAACACACCGCCGCACACAGGTGGGTCAGTGAGTGACCACAGGCAGGCACAAACGGAAGACCCATACACGTGAAGGTATGTATGTGTCTGATATGTCGCCTGCCTTTCTTTCTCTGTGTCATCAGGCGCGACGGTTGCACCTGTATGACCTCCCCGCCCGGCCCCTGAGCGTCATCATCGCACAGTCTGACTTGACCGCTATCGCCCGCTTCAAGTCGACTGCACGACCCGTCACCAACGCCCTCCGGCCGATCGCCCGCAACCTTCGGCTGCCGATGGCCATCGAGCGGGCGGGGCTGAGCGGTGTGATGCAGTTCGACGATCAGCTGAGCCACAGCGATGTGATGAAGGCCATGTGGGTGGTAGAGGAGGGGGGCGAGGGCGGCTGGCGGGAGGTGGGCGGGACGCTCAGACTCGCTGAGCATGGCGGCTACTGTCAGCTGCCGGTCACTGTGGGTGCTGCAAACCTCCAGACACACGCCACCAAGGGGGTAAGCAAGAAGAGGCAATGGGCGAGCTGTTGGATTTGTGGGTGCCGATGTGTGTTGGCTGCAGGACTTCTTGGCGCTGCCCTGTGTGTTTGCGCAGTGGATGCTCGTCGGCCGCCATGTGGCCTTCCGCCGCCCCAATGGCCAGCAAGACGGCACACTCGAGCTGTTCCGACACAACAACGAGATCCGCGCCATCCGCAACGAGCCCAACTTCACCATGGCCATCGACCCGCCCCTCTTCCTCCCCAACCGCCCCGTCCATCCCTTCTCGCAGCACCCCTTCACCCACCACGCCAAGCCGCACGACCCGCCAGTCGGGAGCCGCATTCTGTGGCAGCAGGGTGTGGGCTGGGGGACGGCCGGTGCCAATGGTGGCGCCGTCTCAACATCGGCGAGTTCCATGCTGAAGGGCCTGTTGCTGTTTCACCGGGTGTTGGCTGTGGGGGTCATCTCCCACTCGCCAACAGTGGCGGTGGAACGGTCAGTGGATGGCACGCAATGAGAGAGCGAATGGCTATGTGGTGCGTTATTGATGTGTGTGTCAGGAGTGTGCGTGGTGGCCACCTCGACCGCATCATGACCCGATCACCGCACACGGCCCTCAACGGATGCTCGGGCGTGACGACATGGGAGGCGGCCAGTGGGCGGTGCGTGCAGCTGCATTTCTTGACGACGTCGGACGACCCATTCATCGCGTGGATGTCCTTCAACATCTCCCCAGGCAACAACCAGGACGGTACGCATGCACACGCACAGCACATCATCATGCTGCCTTGTTGTGTCTGATCGTTTGCTCTGCTTTGTGTGCGTGCAGTGCACGTCACCATCCATACCACCGAGGCGCCAGCAGCAGGTGTCCCTCAGGATGCGCCCTTCGCTCAGCGATTCCCCCTGACGGCCGCCAAACCCCGTCGCGCTCTCGGCCCTATCGCGGCCATCGTGCTCGACGGCCAGACGCCTTAGGTACACGGTGGGGACCACCCAGATGATGCAGAGGGTACCTGATGGTGCGGATTGTGTGGGTGTTGGGGTGTGTTGCGCAGGCTGACTGGCGTCAAGGATCGCCACAGAAGTAGCTGACTGACTGACTGTCCGGTGGGCGGGCGGTAGGGCGGGCTGCGTGTCTGGCGGTGTGTGCATCTCATATCTGCTGCTGCATGATGGACTCATCCGGGGACGTGTAGTGCGCGGACAGACAGACAGACAGACAGACGGACGGACAGACAGACAGACGGACAGGTGTGGCGCGGTGCGGCGCTGCGCAAATTCTGCGTGTGATGAATGGTGCATGTCTTTAGAATGTGGTTCCCACATGGCGTGCAGATCTCACCCACCACGGTGCATGGCATGCACCGTCGCGTCCTCGGCCCCGTCGCAGCTGTCATCCTCGACGGCCAGGCACCGTACGTAAGCAGCTGACTGTCTGTTTGGCGGGCGGGCGGGTGGGCGGGCGGGCGGACTGGTGAGTGCATCAATCATTTCTGCTGGTGCATGATTTAGTGCATGGGACCGAGTGAGAATGGACTCTTCCGTGGACGGACGTGCAGAGTGTCCACAGACAGACACTTGAATGGGTTCAGGTGTGGCGATGCGTCGCACCACCGATCCATCTCTGTCTGTCTGACGAAGCCATCTATCAGTACAAGGCCCCGTCATAAACAAACTAGGCCATAAACGAGGACTGTGTGTATGTCTGTATTGTCATTGCAGAACCGGTCGAAGAGCCAGTCATTGATTCCCTCTGATTTCCCTCTTCGTGTCTTGTGTGTGGGGGCTGACTTATCTTTCAGCGAGCTGTACACAACCATCCACACCATCCACCCACGAGAGCCAACATACTGCCATCGACTCGACCATAGACGCTCGTCAACGCACATGCCAACAATGTCACAGCCAGACGCCGCCCCTCACTCCTCCTGCCTTCGATAAAGCAGAAAAATAGGGACCTTTTCCCCGGCCCACTCCGTCCCTCTCACTCTCACTCACCTATGAGCATCCGCATGAAGCCATGGCTGCACAAGATGTGTAGAGGGCAAAAAGTGCAGCTCATGCCCGCCCATTCAGGCAACGCTGTAAACTTCCATTTCATGGAGCTCAAAGTGAAAACCCAACCCAGACACGGGACGGAAGAAATCATCACAGGCAGTCGGTCGTTGCCAGCCAGCCCATTCCTCCGGTTCCATGGCATCGGTTGACCAGCCCTGGCACCGGTTGAGCAGTGTGTCCATGGCTGCCTTGGGGGGGACGCCGCCCTGGGGAATGCCAATGTTCATGCCCGCCGCGGCCAGCAGGCAGGACAGACGCGACGGCGCATTGGTCAGGTCCTTGGTCTCTGTCTTCTCCTCAATCCCAGCCAGAAAGGAAAACCCCGATGAGGAGAAACCCCCGATGTAGGGGAAACCCCCGATGTAGGGGCAGTCCGCCGTGCCCTCGAGCTTGTAGCTGAAGCAAGGCGTAGATGGCATGGTCTGTGTCGGTCCTGACACGTCGATCTTGCCAGCAACGACCATCGCAAACAGCTCGCCACTGGAAGGAAGCAATCGACACAGCTCACTCCTCGGCCCGTCACGTGCATCATGCATGCCAGTCTCTACCTGTCTTTGGCCCGCATGAGGATGATTAGCGGTGAGTGGTCCTTGACGGCGTCCAGGAAGTCCAGCCATCGGCCGACGCCCTGCAAACGGAAGGCATCATGGCACCGATACGTCCGTGTCCGTCGATTCCTCTGCTGCTGCTTACTTGTACACGCGCTGAGTGGCCTCGCCGACATCAGTGGGCAGCGTAGGAGGTGATGGATCTTTCCATTTCTGTCCCCACTGGTTCATGTTGTGCAGGTGCTGGCTCGTGAGAAGGCCGTCAGTCGGGCCGAGGTGCCGATCGGCATCGATGCCGAAGACGTCCAGCCCTCGACGGAAAAGCGACGGGACGACGTCACCCATGGCACCCATCACGTCAGCCGACGTAGTAGCGCGGCGCTCCTGGTGGGCGCGCACGGCGATGTCGGCAATGCGACGGACACAGTCGAGGCCGCAATCGGTAGAAGGGTCGTAACTGAAGCAACGAATCCCAGTCATTGGTGTGTGGATGTCAATGCCATTTTGTGTCACTCACCGTGTGAATCGTCCGTAGAACATGCTGTCCTCGGCTCCCACCGACTTGGCGGCCGCGTTGGTGACGGTGACACTCGACCCCAACACATCAATCGACACCAACTGAACAGACAGCCGACACGCCATAATGCTCATCAAGGCTTCCTATCGGTCTCTATGATAACCTGATCGTCGTCTGCGTTGCCTGTTTTGAGGAGGGGTTTGACGGCCTCAAGTCGAGCGAGCTCGGCCGTCTTGGCCTCCTCAATGCGCTTCAGTGTGGCGGTCAGCTCGGTGCTGAGGCGCACGGCCGAGTTGCTGCTGCTGCCGTTGGCCGCACTTGCGGTGGTGTTGGCGTCCTCATTGCTGGCTTGGCTGGCCGATGGGTCGTAGAGGAGAGCATCCACCCAATACCTGACACACACACACACCAGGACAAGCATCCTTCAGTAGTGTGGGCTCGTCTGATGTCGGCAACTCACTCACTTGTACGACAGATCTGTTTGTTTCGGAGCCGGCAGAGCGATGACATCGATGTCGCCCAGCTCATAGTGGCGCAGCTGCTCAACCAACCTGACACACACACACACACAACACGCACCAGCCATAGCACGTGAGCCAGACAGGCTTCCACTCGCCTGTCGCTTCACTGACCATCTGAATGAAGGCGGGTATGCGGGAAGGAAGATGCGATTGCTCGAATCGCGGATGACCGCACCGTCGAAGCGGCCGCAGAACAGAGAGGCCAGCACAGATCCCTTCCTGACGCAGAGAGTGGAGCGGCGCCCGCCGCGGAAGATCTCGCCGCTGACATTCAGGTCAAGCTTGTCTGTGGCCATCTGGTCGGTGGACAGCGCCTGGAAGTCTGTAATGCCGCCAATCTCTGTGATGCGCTGGCTCATCTCGGCCTCCACTTTGGTGATCTCCTCATTGATCAATGACGTTTGCCGCCTCCCTGCCGCAATCTGGCAGCTGAGATCCGCCATCCTTGGGCTAATCAAACGTTCAGCAGCGGTCACCTGCGACCTTACGTGCGAGCTTACGTGCAGGCAATCGACAGAGATCAAAGGCAGACGAAGAGAATGTAGCATGGCGACGACAGAGGCGCGCAGAGCCCGTTGACGCCACAAAACAGCACTCAGATCCACAGCTTTCGCTCTTGGGTGCGATGGCTGCCAGTGCCGCCGCTCAGGTGAGAGAAGAGGAAGCTCTAGGCCAGGCAAATCCCTGCACCATGACGTGAACCATTTGTGCTCTCTGTGTGTGGTTTGTCATCGGTTTGGTGCAGATGAGCGCGGCGGTACGGGCGCGGCTGCTGCCCCAGGTAGAAGGCTATCGGCTGAAGCAGGCTCAGGTATCAGCCGAACAACACACCCACCAACTCGTCCATTCCATGCAGTGCATCCAAAGCTCACCGGCTGCTTGTGTGTGTGTGTGGTGTGCAGGTCAACAGCTGCATCGACCAACTCCTCCAGATGGACACCGCAGCTTCGATGGCACCACTGGTGCGGCAGGCTGCCAAAGACACCACACACCACAAAGCCCTCTGTGTGTCTGTGGAGTCCACTTGCTTGGAGTTGCTCTCGTCGTGTTGATTCATTCGTCAGATGGTGGCCAAGGTGAGTCGTCAATTTGCTGCTGTGTCCGTCCTGCTGGCCGAGTTGGCAGATACCATCAACTCGACCATCGCACTCACAACACATAGCCGCACACAGGTGAGTGAGTGACCACAGGCAGGCAGGCACACAAGACCCACACTGATGTGGTGTGCACCTCTTTTGTGTGTGGGTGTCGTGTGCATGTCTTTCTTTCTGTGTGTCATCAGCCCCGACGGTTGCACCTGACTGACGTTCCCGCCGAGCCCATGAGCATCATCTTGGCACTGTCTGACCTCACCACGGTCGCCCACCTCAAGTCGGCCGCCCGATCCATCAGAAATTCCCTCCGGCCGATCGTCCGCCGCCTTCGGCTGCCGAAGGCCATCGAGCGGGCGGGGGTGAGCGGTGGGTGCAGTTCGACGATCAGCTGAGCGACGGCGATGTGATGAAGGCCATGTGGGTGGTGGAGGAGGGGGGCGAGGGCGGCTGGCGGGAGGTGGGCGACACACTCAGACTCGCCGAGCAGTGCGGCTGCTGCCACCTGCCGGTCACTGTGGGTGCGAGAAATCTGCAGACACACGTCACCAAGGCGGTAAGCACGACACACAGAAGAGGCAATCGGTGAGCTGCTGGATGCGTGTGTGTTGGCTGCAGGACTTCTTGGTGCTGCCCCGTTTCTGTGCACAGTGGATGCTCGTCGGTCGCCATGTGGCCTTCCAGCTCCCCGGCGGCCAGCTAGACGGCACACTAGAGCTGTTCCGCCATACCAATGAGATCCGCATCATCCGCAACGAGCCCAACTTCACCCTCACCATCAACCCGCCCCTCCCCCAGCTCACTCGCCCCATCCATCCCTTCTCGCAGCACCCCTTCACCCACCACGCCATGTCGCACGACCCGCCAGTCCGCAGCCGCATTATGTACCAGGATGATGTGGGCTGGGTGACGGTTGGCGTCAATAACGCGCCTCATTACGCATCGGCGAGTTCCATGCTGAAGGGGCTGCTGCTGGTTCATCGGGTGGTGGCTCTGGGCGGCTTCACCGACTTGCCAGCAGTGGTGGTAGACCGGTGAGCGGATGGACGGCACACAATGAGAGGGCGAATGGCTATGTGGTGCGTTATTGATGTGTGTATCAGGGGTGCGCGTGGTGGCCACCTCGACAGCATCATGACTCGATCGCCACACACGCCCCTCGCCGAGTGCCCGGACGTGTTGGCATGGGAGCGGGTCGGTGGGGCCCGTGCGCAGCTGCATGTGCTGACGTCGGCCGATGATCCATTCGTCGCATGGATTGTCTTTGGCATCCCCCCAGGCGACAACCAGAATGATACCCATACACGTGAGGGAATGACATGCCCACAATACACCCCTAACACGTGAACATGCTGTCGTATTGTCTGACTTTGTGGTCTTGTCCGCATGCAGTACGCGTCACCATTCGCACCACCGAGGCGCCAGCAGGAGGTGTCCCCCATAATGCGCCCTTCGCCCAGCGGTTCCCACGGACGGCCGCCATGGTGCGTCGCGTCCTCGGGCCGACCACAGCCATCGTGCTTGATGGCCAGGCGCCTTAGACTCACGACCATCTACAGGGTGAGAGTCACACACCTGATGCAGACATGCATTTGATGTGTATGCATAAGACGCCTGTGTGCTGGTCTCTATCATGCAGGATGGTCGTTTGGCTCGAAGGTGACTGGGCGGCTGACTGGCTGGCTGGCGGGCCGTTAGTGGGATGGTCTATGTGCAAGCTGGCTGTATGTGGTGCGTCCGGCCGCATGGGATGGACTCATCCGTGGACGCGTGTGTGTGCAGACAGACAGACAGACAGACAGGTGCATGCGAATGAAATCCCTCCGTGACAGAGATGGAAGGCACAGGCATGCACGAACCATTCACAGCTGAATCCGCATGTACTTCAGTCAGCAAAACAGGCACACGACACTGCCAGCACGCACCTACAAGGCCCTCAGCGCGTCACGGCGATCCACCTGTCATCCATCCGTCACGGACCATGGCAGCGCTTTCCTGCTCAAATGTGTCTCTCAAATGTGCGGACAGAAACCTCTCCATGTCTCGCTCACAGCCCAGCAGACACGGAGACACACAGAAAAAAAAGACCTCTCATACGGCGAATTGATCGATTAAACGCACATGTATCACGTATCTGTCGCTCAGAAGATGCCGCTGTTGTTTCCGCTCTGTCTGCCTCGGCCACCACGACCGCCACCACGACCACCACACTGACACACAACACAGCACAGACATGTAGCAGCATAAGGGTGTGTCCGAGGCCATGTGGATCTTTCTCAAGGCCAGCATCGGCATCCCTGATGACGACAGCGCCGAGCACGTAGCCCAACTCTTACTCGACAACTGGGTTTTCGAAGCCAAACAGGACTCCAAGTTGGAGGTAGGAAGCACACCCGACACACGACACAAGAGGAGTCTTTCACCTTGTCTGTGTCAGCAGTTGTATCCGCCGCCGCCGCGATTGCTCGGCCTGCTGGCGTGGTCTCGGCTGCTCTGAGGGGGAGGCTCGTGGCCTCTGAAGTCGTAGTGCGGGCCTGAAGGCCGGTTGCAAGACGCCCACACTTGCTGCATACACACACCACACCCAGATGAACGAACGAACGAACGGACTTGTGACTAATGCATGCGCATATCATAGGGTGGGTGTTGGTGTCTGTGAGCGTAGCGTACCAGTGTGTCCCAGCTCCTGAGTGTGGGCGAGGTGAAGGCAAGATATAGAGGCGTCCTCAGGTTGTTCCACACCCTGACAACCATACAAAGCAGACACGTACACATGTGTGGGTGTGGGTGTGGGTGCCTCGCTCACCTGGGTGGTTCTTTGAGGCGCCCTTTCTTGCTGATGAAGTCGTTGACCACCTCGGCGAACTTGTCGCACACAGCCTGCACACACAAGGATGTGCATATGGATGGATGCACACGTGTGTATTTGTCATCGTGGTGGTGGTGGTGGTGGTGGTTGCCTGCAGCATGTCGTGTGGCCAGTAGGTCATCATGAAAAAGACCTGCACACGCAGAGAAAGATGGGGAGAAGTGATATCCTCACCCACCCACGCACATGGACACGTGTGTGGTGCGCACCTGCGTGCACTTGCCCTGCTTCATGGTGGCCTTCCACGCCCAGTTGAGACCGCCATCCTTCTGACCCAGACGATCTGCGTGTCATGAACGAATGCACCAGGTGAAGAAACACACACCTGTTCGGTGATCGTGTTTGTCTGCCTGTGACATGTGCCATACGGTGTTCGTCGAGTAGGGGCGTCTCGTCGACTTTGATGGTCAGCTGATCCACAGCAGAGTGCCGCGAATTGTCCACAGTGAGGGCGCCAATCTGCGTTAATGAATGCATTGACGTGCAGAGGGACTCATGTGTGTGTGTCTGCGGAGATACCTTGACATAGTTGGCGATAAAGAAGTCGCGCAAGAAGCGAATGAAAGAGTTGTCGAAGTCGCACCGGGGGCCGTCCTCTGCACACAGGCGGATGTGGATATGGACACAGACAAGCACGTAAAGGCATTCAATCAGCAAATCGTGTGCGAAAGCCGTACTCGAGTGTTTGGCGGTCTGCAGGTCACTGTGCTCGAGCTTGCGGCAGCTGCCGGGGGCCCGCTGACACACACACACACACTCACGTGTCGCGTCGCATAGAGCCACTTCTCATGTGTGTATGGCCACTAACGCAATAGAGGCGCTTGGTCAGCTCCTTGTACGCCTCGCGCAGCTGGGATACTGAAGAACAAACGAAACGAAAGACGCACGCGGCCCGCACGTACGTATGGATGATGTACGAGTGTGCGTGTGCGTGTGCGTGTGCAAGTGAGCTCACCTCTCGACAGCGACCGCCACTCGCTGCACTTTTCCGTCAGGAGCTCATCCACCTGCAGACACACACAGAAACGCGTGTGCAGCGTGTGTATACCCCTTCATGTGTGTATGTGTGTCGTGTTGGTAGGCGTGTAAGGTACCTGATGTGTCATGGTGACGTCTTGCACTTGCTTGAGGAACTGATCAGGTCAACACACAACAACGTGCAAGTCACTGGGGGTTACGTGCATCCGGTGCCCACACACAGACGCACGTCCTCGTATGTCCCGGCGGCTTTCACGAATGCTCCGAGCAGCTGGGCCCCCTGCGCACACACACACGCACATAGACGTCACATGAAGGTAGATAGCCGCACCACAGACAACACATGCCTGTTCTTTCGCCATCATGCGAACTCGTGCATGAGAGCCGCGATTGCCTGCACACACACAGAGAGTAGAATGCAACTACATAAACCTGCACGATGGTATGAGTTTGGGCGGACCGTGCGGCCAGGCAGATGTCGACGGCGGCGAGTCCATGGCGGTTGTGGGGGTGTGGATGGGCGGCATCGCCTCTACATTGCTGCTGTCGTCGTCGTATAGCTGGGGAGAGGGCGCTGCAACACGCCACGCACGCAGCCATAGACCGAGCGAGTATGAATGTGTGTATCGTATCGGCGTGTCTGTCAGTGCACTACCTACCCAATTTCTGTTCTGCCGAGGTGGGACTCCCTCCCTCGCTGCAGGTGAGAGCCTGAGGGCTCTCACCTGCACACACACACACACACATACGGGCGCAGGCGAATGCGCACACGATAAGGCAAGAAGCATGCACGCCACCCTTACCCCGGTCATTGTATTGGTATGCGTCATCGGCCGGCGTGGGAGGCTCGAGCTGCTGCTGCTGCTGCCGTTGCTCCCACTCCTTCACATGAACTGGAGGCACCACTGGGAAGTCACTGGGATCACGGACACCCCTGACACACACACACACACTCGATGAGTACGAGTGAGCGGCTGTGCAGCTTTGCGTACTCGCTGACGAGGTACTGCTGCAAGACCTTGATGCGCCTCTGCTCTTCTGTCAGGTATGCCTTGTGGGCACACACACAGGCAACACGCCACACGATGAATCGACAAGTGCATCGTCCTCCTTCTTGTGCAAGTGCGTTTGCTGACCTGATCTCTCCTGTGGTGAGCTACGCGCAACAAACACAAGCACAGAACGTGGGAATGAGTGTGTGTCGGCGTGTGCACCTGACTGTCGTCGACTCCGTTGTAGAGCAACACCATCACAGACAGACGGACACCTGATTCTGTCGAGATCTTTTGGATCGTGCGATCAGATCTGCGACGCCCCCACCAAGCCCGCCCATGGTCCCCCGCTCGGTAGATTCTCCCTCCCTCCTCTCCCTCTTTTCCCGATGGGTCAGCCCCTCTACGTCTTCCTTGCCCTCATCTGGGCCATCCTCAGCCGCTCCGCATTGAGCCAGCGCAGCGATCGTGGCAAAGCCCATCACAAAGACTTGCACAAAGACGAGCCCAGACTCTATGATTACATCGTGGTACGAACGACGCACAAGCACACCAAACACGGTGTTGTGACACGCAGCTGCCGATGGCAGGTTGGTGGTGGGGCTGCCGGAGCCCCCCTTGCTGCCACCCTTGCTGAAGACGGTGACACTGATGTGCTCCTTCTGGAGAGGGGTGGCTACAGGAGTGAGAATTGGGAGGGCAAGATCATTGCAGGCCTTGGTATAGGGCTGCGCAACCCCGAGATCAGTCAGGATCTCGTCACAACCGAGAACCACATCACGCAGCTCGCCAACGTGCTCTCTGGCGGCACTGCTTTGGTACCAATCCACGTAGACACACACAGGAGAGAGACGAGCACATGATGCCTGCCTAGGTATTGTTACAATATGTAGAGTGCAGGCGTCTATATCGAGGAAAACGCTCAGTACTTCGACGCACTGCGGGCGAAAGGGGCGAACTTCGATCAAAGGATTGTCGACAATGTAAGCGAAAAATCCTGCACGCCTCTCGCGAGGACCAACGACCAATGCCGTGTCTCACTTATACATCCCCCTCTCAGGCGTTTGAGTGGGTCCGCGAACAAGTCGCCACCCCAATGGGATTCTCAGAACCGTAAGTCAAGTCACGCCATCCACCAAACGGCGATACAGCAAGTGTGTCCGTATATGTTCACGTTTTTGTTTCAGATACGGCAGCGCATGGGCGGAGGCGAATGAGGAGGTGGGATTCTCTCCTGCCGTTGGCCCCAGAGCCCAGGCCGTGGAAGGCTCGTGGAACAGCCTATCACTTTTCTTGAACGATGGCGATGAAATGGCGCCGACCCGGGAGCGACTTGCCTCTGATGTCTTACTGTCCAACCAGAAGGGTGTCCGTCTGGAAATCAAAACTCGCGCCACCGTCACCCGAGTGGAGTTCGATACCAGCCACAAGGGCAAGCCGCAAGCCACCTGTGTGCAGGTTGTCAAATCGCCAAGGAAGCCGAAGCCGATCGACTCACGGGTGAACGAGCTCTTGCTGGAGGACATATACGATGACAAAAAGGGCAAAGAGGAGAGACACGAGGTGATGCGCGCATGTATCCGCCCTGGTGGCGAGATCTTCCTGTGTGCTGGAGCGATCTTCACGCCTTTGCTGTTGATGAAAAGCGGTGTGGGGCCCAGGGATGCTGTCGAGAAGGCGATGGCAGCCAGAGGGGAGAAAGGCGGGCTGGTGCTCGACATACCTGAGCTGGGCCAGAACCTTCACGATCGGAGTAAGACGTTCATCGCTACTTTCTTCGATGCGCCTGTGCCTGGCCCTGACGGCTTCAAGGGCACAGGGGCGCAAATGGCGGGCTTCAAGCGATTCGGCGACTGCCACGACAAGAAGAAACTCGATTACAAGTAAACACATGTATGCGTGGCACTGCTCTAATGGGCGCCATGTTTGCGAATCAATGGATGGGTGCAGTGTCCTCGATACGAGTTTGGATTGTGGGTGGCTGAACTCTGAGGAGTTCAGCGGAGTGAGGGCCGTAGAGGGATTCCTGACGTGCGCTCAACTCATCCTCCCTCCGGCCCTTCGGGCTACACCGTAAGTCGATCACATACACACACTGTGGAGACACGTATGGATGTGTCTCACCTGATAACCTTGACGGTATGATGTACTCAGCGAGGCTGATTTGCTGATACGGGTATTGGAGGAGTGCATATCGTCCACAATGTCGTCGACCATGTTCAATCCACTCTGTCTGCCACTGCTCCCGAGCCTTAATTGCATCAAGTACTACCTGTACCTATGCAGCATGAACGTTCCGTCCTACTCACATCGTTCCACTCTGTCAGAAAAGCGGTCGGTATGGTCTCCTTTCCCACCGTGCCGAAAACCCGCGGTTATGTGACCATCAACGAAAGAGGTACTTCACCAGTCACACTAAAAGCGTGTATGCATGTATGTATATATGCGTGTTCAGGCGAGCCGGTGGTCTCTGGCGGCTACTGGGGTGATCCGCAGGGAGAGGACCTGAACGCTGCCGTCCAGGGCATGAAACACACACTCAAAGTCAGTGAAGGAGATCCCAGCAGACGCTTGCACGTGCAGTTCTGTGTGTATCATAATGTCGTTCTCGCGTTTGTGTGTGTGTGTAGATACTCGCCACGGGCAAATTCGACGACATTTTGCAGCCGGGCGGGCCGCTGTCATGCCCCTTTCTCGTGTTGAACTCACTAATGAACCTCATAATGATCGGCACACGAAATCTTGTCCCTGGATCGGACGAGGCACTGGTACGGACATACGGATGAAACGGAAACTGACGAGCGCGTGTCTGCACAAGCTTTAGTGTTTGTCTCACACAGGACCTGGCAGCGGTCTATCGTGCAACGAAGCCGGATTACCCAAGAATCCCATCGATATGGGAGTTCTTGGGCATACAAGATCGGCCTGACCCGAAACGTGCCCTCGAAGAAGCGCCGCTGACGGGCCTGGTTAAGGACAAGATGCAGTTGATGGAGAAGGTGCGACCCGACGGGCTCGCTGATTGGCGAGGTCTGCAATCCCAGCTGGCCAACTACCTGAGAGAGGACCTGCAGGCTGCCATGGCGCCCATTATCCCTGTCAGTCAGGAGAGAGGCTTCTGTTGGGTCCATCCACCGCCTGTTGCCTTCATTGTACGTGTAAGTGTGTGTCCTGCAGGAAAAGGGAAAGGACGAGAGTGGCCATAAGGATGCGAGTCATCACCCTGATTGTGCCCTGTGGGGGCCTTGCACCGAGAAACACCTGGAAGAGGCGCAGCTGCGCAAAGCCAATCGATATGCGATATTCCCGCCGCTTCCTTTGGGTGCGTTGTCGACCGACAACAGAGACAAATCATGTCTGTGCCTACTCTCTCTCTCTCTCTGTGTGTGTGTGTGTGTGTGTTGTGTGTGTATATTGTGCAGACATGAGCAAAAAAGGGCTTGAGACATACATCAAAGCGCACGGCAGCTCCATTTGGCACTGGGCGGGGTGAGACATGTGCAAGCATACCTATCATATGTGTCCGTCTATCTGGAGTGGAATACACACTTTCTTGTTGTCTGTATATCGGCAGGTCGGCGGCTATGGGTACCGTGACATCAAGTGATTTTCGCGTCAAGGGCATCGAGAACCTCTCGATATGCGACTCGTCTGTCTTTCCACAGGTGAGTGAGCGGTATATCGATTGAGTCAAGGACAACACACAGACATGGTGGCCGGCTGCAGGTTCCTCGGATGAATCCCCAGGCGACCGTCATGATGCTGGGTCGCTACGCCGGCATGCTGCGCAAGGAAGAGCGCAAGACGCAACACCACTACCACCACCACGGCTGATTGATCTGTCTGTCTGCCTGTTTTCTCTTGTGTCTTTTTGGTGCTCTTGCCCTGTGCTTTAAGCCACTGTTTGCGGTTGAAACGCTTCAAGCCTTTTGGCTCTTGTCGTCCCGCGTAGTGTCTCTTTTGTTTGCGGCCGCAATAGCGCGGCCCTTCGTGGGCTCGTTTAGTATGTGTGCTTCTGGTCTGCACGCCAACGGCAGCGAGACACCCACCAGGCGAAAGAAACAAAGAGAATGGATGAATGCATGCGGGGAGTTTTTTTTTATCCCTTTGCTTTTTCTTTTTTCCGATGATTCACCTATTATGGGAACGTTTGTGATAGTTTTTTTTCGCCATCAGGCCGTGAAACAAACTGGCGTGGGGCATGGTAGGTCGCTTCATGGATGTTTACTTGGCTGTTGACGAGCGGACAGAGCAAGAAACATACATGTATTGCCGATCAGGTACAGATGTGGGACACACGCCGGACATGGCATGGCTATCATCCCCCCTATGTAATGCAGCACTGTCTCATTTCTGATACACTGACAGCGGCGGAAAGGGGCGGATGGATCCATAACACGCGCATCCATCTGTGGTCAACATGCACGGTGGTACATACCCACGTGGTGCACAGCTCATCAACAACAGCACGTACGTGTCACGTCACATCTCTGAGCGCCATCCATCCATCCATCACCACTGGCTAGATTCATTCAGCCCGTCAACACCTTCTGCCTTTCGCCGTCCTTTCGCCTGTTCTCCGCAACCCTCCCGAACCACCGCAAGAGCTCGTCTCGCAGCGACGGCCGAGAGGGGCCGGCCCCATCGGCCGCCTCGCCCCGCAGCAGCCCCTCAAGTGCGTCAACCCATCTCCTCAGACACACATACTCGGACATTTTGACACGCTGCACACCGACAAGAAGGAAACCGAGACATCAACTGGTTTGTCTGTCGAGCGCGCGTCGTCCTCACCGCTGCGTTGGTGGCTCCCTCGTCGTCCGAGAAGAGCGACCTGTCATGATCACAGCTGTTGCCTTCCGTTCTTTCGGTCCACCACACGTACGACGAGGGGTCGTGTTTGCGGTTGGTGTGCATCGTTGAGCGGAAGGGCTCCAAACTTGGGTCGTCTCTGTATGGCGTCTCGAGCAGCCGCAGCAGCGCCAGCCAGAACTCGCCAACCCTCTCACCAAACCTCTTCTCGGTGAGGCCGAGGAGCCGCGATGTCTCCGGGCTGACGGCATCGCTGTCAAGCGCCACCTGTCCCAGATTCAACATGTCCGTCACACTGCAACAACACACCAGACACCCGACACCCGTGTGTGTATGGCTGATCGAGCGCCCATCCTCACTTATAGGCATTGAGCAGCTGGAACACACGCGAGTACACGTCGCTGCCGTTGGCCACCTGCCGTGCTGCTGCGGTGATAAGCCACGGCTGGAGGGCGTACGTCTGCCTCGGCTCCTCACACGGCGGCAGGGTGAAGCCGAAGCCCTCGAGCAACTCCCTGTTGGACAGGCGGCCGTATGAGTTGATCAACTCCTCCCCAGGAGCTATCCGCCGGGTGCTGCGGACCTGGCCACACACAGGGAGACGTGTCACGCTTATCAAATGCATCCATGTACCTCCAGGAAGTCAGTTGCGCTGTCATAATTCCACAGCAGGTTGACGTGCTCTGAGGCACGGTGGTTGAAGAGCTCGAGGAAAGGGACGAGTGCATCCTCCTCAGCCACAGCATCCTCCTCCTTATGCCTGTTGCGCCACGTCTCGCCCTCCCTCGGCTGCACGGGGATCGAGAAGGCCCGGCTGCTGATGAGCGACACCGCCTTGCCGTACTGCTCGAGAGTGAAACCTTCGCCCAGAACTCCCCTATCGATGTTGGACAAAATCTTGCGATGGTCCCGACTCAGCCATTGCCTTCGTCTCTCAGCCACGTGGTACGATGGTGAGGGCCACAGCAGCCGCACCGCAAACGCATTGCCGCTGGTGAAGGGTAAAGACGGGGAAGGCAATTTGTTGAGATCCTCCAGCCAAGCCGACGCGCCGTTTGAATCTGTGTGGTCCAGCTGATGGGTCAGATACGCTGCCATCGAGAGAAACAGCCGATTCTGCGGCAAAGCGTTATAGGACTGCTGCGCAACATAGGCCGACACGCGCCGAGACGCCTCGTCGCAGGAGAGGACACATGGTCGAGTGCTGCCGTCCTCATGGGCCATGAACGTGTCAGGCGTCACCATAAGTTTCCGTGGGACAGCAAGAAGCAGCTCTTCCTTGCCGATTGCATCTTGTGCCCCCAGTCCGCGGGTCTCCTCAGGCCGCAGGACCACAGCAGGGTGAAGGTACCCATCGTTGTCGCGCAGCCATCGGGTGAAGCGACCAAACCACTGAGTCTCCTGGGACGTCCGCTGTGCCTGCGAGGCTGCAAAGAGGAAGATAAGCGCAAGAAAGTCCTTCATCATGGTTTTGCTTGCTTCCACACCGTTCATCATAACGGTCAAAATTGCGAGCTAAACCTGACATGGCCATTCTGCATTCGGAGCCTTCCATGCACCACATGGGAGGCGTGGAGGCTCATTTGACGACAGAAATCTGCGGAAGTTGACTCTCGTGCCTTGTCCTACCCTGGATGCTGCTGCTGTGCCGAGCACACCTGAGTTCTGAGTGAGGATGGCGTAGGCGACAGCGAGAGGGTCTTCTCGTCCCGCGACACCCTCAGAAGCACGAGTCTGCCGCACCGGCGAGGCCAGTGAGGAGGACAAGTGAGGAGAGGTGTGGAGAGGCGTCAACCCGGCTGGACTGGTGCCGCTGCAGCTCATTGGGCGCTCGGAAGGAGTCATCGTGACGGCAGGAGTCATCCAGGAGGCGCTTGTCAGCAGACAAGATCTCGGCAACTCCTTTTCCTTCTGACTGACACAGACACCGCTGAGTTTGTTCCCTTGGAGCCGGGCATGCATCGTGACGGCCACCGGCACCCCGCCGCTGCCGCAGGCGGCGGATCGCAGAACCCCTACCATCCCAGCCACCACCACAACGCCAATAATGCTGCCCACTACGGTCACAACAACCAGGGGTGTGTGCCTGCTGCGGCCGGCCAGGGCGGTCAGCAGGCTATGGGCGGTGGGACGGGCAATGTGGAGAGGTCGCCCACCACCGACAACAGCCTCAACGACATCTGCCTCGAGTACCCCATTGAGGTCAGTCAGTCACGTGTATGGGGCAGGGGAATGTGTTGATGGCATCGTATGTGAGTGACCTGTGCCTGCTGTTGCTGTGTGTGTTGGTCAGGTTCTGGATGAGGCGACAGAGGGTTTTCACGCCAAGTATTGTTTGGGCGCCGGTGCCTATGGGAAGGTCTACAAGGCCACCCTCAAGGGTCAGTCAGCCAACGAGAAGCACACAACACGTGTCCGCCGCGCAGCGCAATGGATCGGTTCACTCACTCATCATGGGTGTGGTGTGCCTCCAGGCACCGAGTGCGCCATCAAGCAGCTGCAGCACCCCGTCGAGGCCGGCTTTGAGGAGGAGGTCAGAGTCCTATCCAAGTTCAGGTAGGTACCCATCAAAGCGCACACCGCACCACGGCATACGTGGCCCCTCTGTTGATGGTTGGTCATCTGTGTATCGATCCTGAAGGCATCCGTGTTTGGTCATTTTGATGGGTTTTGCCCGGGCCAAACAGGGCCCCTATCGCTACCTCGTGTATGAGTTCATGAAGGGCGGCGATGTCGGCACCAGACTGCAGAAGGGTACACACACACACACACACACACGCACCCCGCTCGCCACACCTGTCTGTCTCTCTCTCTGTGTGTGTGCAGGTACGAAGCCGTTGCTGTGGTATCAGCGGATTGAGATCGCGGTTGACGCGTGTGAGGGGCTGCACCACCTGCACAACTCGCACCCCAAGGTGTACCACCGCGACATCAAGACGGCCAACATCCTGCTGGACAAGAACGATGGCGCCAAGATGGCGGATTTTGGACTAGCCAAGATATCGCATGGCGGAGAGGGTGAGCGGAGCGGGGCAGACATACCACACCGCACATTTTGCTTGTCAGTCACAAACTCACACACGCATGTGCTTTTGTTGTCCGTGTGTGTGCAGATTGCCGTGTGCAGCAGACGGCTGGCACTGTGGGCTACGCCGATCCGCTGTACATCAAGCGGTAAGCATCCATCCAGCAGAGGGACACACACACACAGACCCATCTCCCTCCCCTCCTGCGATTGATTGCATTCTTTCTTCCTCGTGTTGGTTTGTGTGTCCTTTTGTGCAGTGCTGTTGTGACTGAGCACACGGAGGTGTATTCGTTTGGCATGGTGTTGGTTGAGTTGCTGACGGCCCGCCCCCCCGCCACACAGCGGCCGGGCACCAAGGAAGTCGACTACCTCGTCAATGAGTTCAACCACGACATCGACAGACTCATGTGCATGCTCGACAGACGCGCCCAGTGGCCGCTGGAGTTCGCAAGGAAGGTCGCCAACCTCGCGCTCAGGTGAGTGGAATGGAGTGGATGGCGACACATCCGGGATGAGTGAGTGAAGGAAGGCTCACTGTGTCGGTCGCCATTTCTCTGTCAGATGTATCATGGTGCCTGAGGACCCGCGGCCGTCGTTTTCGGAGATCTTGACGGAGCTGCGCGCCATCTCCGACGAGGCCACCGCCTTCAAGGAGCGCCAGGAGGCCCTGAGCTCCCTGGGCCACGGCCCCGCCGCCACCACGACGCCGTACCAAGGCATGCCTCCCCTGCAGCCCACCCACACACCCCACTCCCCCATGGCCCCCCAGCACCCTGCCGTCCTGCACCACCCCGCCCCTGTTCCGCCGCATCCCAACGTTCTCCGCACACCAGCGTTCGGCAATCCCAACGCTCCCTCCATCCAGCAGCAGCCCAAGGGTGGCATGATCCAGGCCGCCAACGGCTATGGGGGCGGTCATGGCTCGCCGCAGTTGCAGCCCCAGCAGCCAGGGGGTGGAGGTGGGGGCTATGGCTATGCGGGCGGCCACTCGTCGCCCCCGCTGGCACCGGTTGCCCCGCCCAATCACGGATTTGGTAAGCGGAGAGATAGAGATACAACGACACGCCCAAGAAGGCAGACACACGAGACCTTTCACCTGTCTGTTCTGCAGGTGGGTCGCCCTTTCAAGGTCACCCTGCGCCGAGCCCGCCTCTGCAGAATCTGGTGAGACATCCCTCTGACATGCATTGAACATGTCACAGCAATGCGTGTGTGTCTGCCGTCTGTCAGGGGTTCGTCGATGCGCTGGCTGCACATGGGGGCGCCATGGCGGCGGATCCGTCATCTGCTGTGTCACCCATGGGCCAGGGAGTCTTGGTCGGGGGCAGCAGCACACAGCACCACTACCCGAGTAAGCGACCCGACACAACAAATGTGACGAAACGATTGCAATGAACACGTGCTTTCGATCCGTCTTTGCGACGTGTGTGCAGATCAGCCACTCGCAGCGTCAGCGCATCGTGGTGGAGGGCACGATGGCCACCCGTCCTACGGCACCGGGAGCCCCCTCCAGCAGCCGGCCAATCCGTGGCCCCACATGACCCCCGCCATCGCACAGCGCGGCCATGAGATAGACATCGACCCTCTGGCGGGGCTGGGCAGCGTCTCGTCGCGACCGCCTTTTGACCAGAACGCCCACAGAATGCCGCCACAAAGGTGGGTTACTGATTGACACTCACGATACGACACCCGCTGAGCTGTCCTTCATGCCCACTCTCTCCCTTTGTGTGTCTCTGTACCAGTCATGTCGATCAGCTGCCGCGTCAGCAGCGACCCCAGAACGGCCTGCAGGGGATTGGCATGGGCCTGGGGCTGGGGAACCCCCCACAACAGCAGCAGACGGGCGTGAGAGCATCTTCGCCCGACGACTGGCTGAGCCCGCCAGGCAGTGCAGTGCCGCCCTTCTCCCCTCACGGACAGCCTGCTGGTGGTGGTCCGATGGGCGATGGCTTGTTCGATGCTCCGCGCGGCGCAGTGGACATGGGTGTGTATGGTGTTGGGCCGCCGGTGCCGTATGTGGAGACGGGAGTGCGGTCGGGGGGCAGTGGGGGCGGTATGAGGACGGGCAGCGGCGGGAGTGGCCACGGCTCGCAGGCGTCCGGTGGGATGGCTGCTACGAACGATCCTGACGCCATGTCTGCTGGTACGTTGGGCGGAGGGAGGGAGGGAGAATACCATCAATGAGATGGGGCGGATACGCTGTGCTTATTCCTCTCGTGTGTGTGTGTGTGTGTGCAGACAGGAGTGGGTATGAGCTGTTCCCTCGCTCAGAGGCCCCCGGTGGCCTCTTCGGTCGTCTCGGTCCCGCAGCCGGCCTCCCCCAGCCGTCTCATCCGCCATTCCCTCCACGAGCGTCCCCCTCCCCGCCCCTCGTCCCCTCACCCGACGCCGCCCAAGCGCCGGACCTCCACCCACACCCACCTCCAGCCATCGGCGCCGCGTCGTCTGCTGCCGACCCCAATCTGTTGTTTGGCAGTTGGGATAATCGGCTCGGTGGGTATGGTGGTCAGCCTGAGGACCACCGTACGGCGGCAGCGGCGACGGCATCGGAGAGCCATCGCCATGTGCAGGGGAGGAGGGGGCTCGGTTCGGCCCGGAGGGAGGGCAGAGGAGCTGGCGGCCTCTTTGGCGGCGGACAGACGTTTATGGACTCGCGGGCAGTAGGTCGAGGGGGCGACTGGGGTGCGGGTGGCGAGGGCACGCCATCCCACCCTTCATCAACCAATGACCCCCAGGTGCCCGCATCATATGACGACGGCTACAACGGCCAGCAGCAACAGCAGCCTTATAGCTACCACCAGTACCAGGAGGCCGCCCCCCCGATGAACTACATGCACCTGTCCCGGCAGCCCGCCGCTCCTGCTGCGGCATGCGGCTACCATGGTGACGGTGGTGGGGAGGCGGGAGGGCTGGATCGGCTCATCGGCGGGGAGCCCCTGGGGGATGATGGTCATTATGCATATGAGGAGCCGCAGCCACAGGCCCAGCAGCTGCAGCAGCCGGAGAACGAGTAAGCCAGAACACAGTGAAGATGGAAGCGAGGTGGCGTATTCCACCACTCTCACTCTCGTTCGTTGTGTGCGTTTCCTTTAGTGATGCCCGTCGCGACAGGGAGGAGGAGGAGCTTCGCCGGGCGCTGGCTGAGTCGGAGCGGACGGCCAAGGAGGACCAGGTCCGCCAGCGACGTCGCCAGCAGGAAGAGGAGGACCTTGCCCTCCAAGAGGAGGAAGAGATGCGCCGGGCGATGGAGGAGTCGATGCGCGAGGAGCAGCAGCGGCGGCATTCCATGCAGATGCACATGCAGCAGCAGCAGCTCGGCCGCGGCCAGGCAAGTGGCGCACCATCGTCATATCAATACCAGTATGACTTTCTCGACCACAGCACGGGGCAGGCTGCAGAGGGGGGGAGCCACCCGCCCCCCTACAGCAGCAGCGGGACTGGTGGCTATGGCTACGGGTCGGCGACTGGCGGCAGCGGGCAGCCTGATCGGAACGATCTCCTGCGCTGAGTGAGTGAGTGATGGATGGATGGATGGTCCAACAGGGAGGGATGCGACTTATGGTTCTGCATGAATGGCCTGCCTGCCTGCCTGGGTGGATGGCTGGCTGGCTGATGGTTTTGGGTGGGCGGGATGACTGATAGCTAGAGGCATACAGCAGCAGAGTCAGACAGAGGCAGCCAGCCAGGCAGGTGGATGGACTGATTGGACGACTATCGACAAGATAAGCAGAGATCGATCTTTTGATGTGTGGATGAACGCATGAATGAGAACGGACCGTCCGGCCGGGGGACTGGATGAGAATGGGTGCATGGTGTGGATGGATGGATGCATGGATGGATGGATGACTGGATGGGCGTGTGTCTGGTTGTTTGTTTGGCTGTCCGTCTGTCTGACTGCATGGTCTCAGCCGTCTGTCGGTGGGTCGCTGGCTGGCTGAGGGCATGATTGATTGATTGATGGATGGATGACTGGGCGGACATGCGTGCACGGATGCCGCGAGCTCAACGCTGCCTAAGAGAAGGTAACAATGTTGACTCACTCTTGCTGTCAGGTGTGTGCTCGTGGACGCATTACTGAATGCATTGCGTTCTCGTGTGGGCTGCGAACTGATGAATGGATGGATGGATGGATGAACACGACCCTTGAACCGTCCAAGTCAAGCTGCATTCGCACGAATGACACAAACTCTATCACACTCGTGCAAGGCATCCATTTCACAGACACCTCCATGCTACGAACGAGAATGAAAGACCAGCTGGTTAAGGGAGATCTCTCAGGAAGGCATGAAGACAAACGCACACATGCAACCAGATCACATCACTCATTGTGGCGGCAGTCGCGTGAAGCTCTCAGTCTCTTCCGCCAGGTGCTCCTTGACCACTTGCTCGTGCTTGTCCTCCACATCCCGCAGGCACTTGCCCACAGACCGAAAGTAGTCCACCAGGATGGTCTGCTTGCGGCTGCCCATGTTCTGCCGCAGTGCGATGTCCTTCATGACCTCCTCCAGCGTCTCACGCACCGTCTCAACGCTGCACTTGGTCTCGCCCTCAGGCCCTCGCGGCATCAGGTCGCTCTCCAGCTCCTCACACCACCACTGCCTCTCGGTTTGGAAGAGCTTCTGCAGCACCTGACCGGCCGCAGAGGTCGCCATCCACGAGCTGGGGTTGAGCCGCTTGTCGTTCTCTATCTCGTTGAGGACCGTCTGAGACGCCCATGACTCCAGAATGAGCTCCAGGGTGGGGAGGATGTGGAAGGCTCGCTCGTCGGCCTGGCCCTTCTCGTACCACCGCTGGATGGAAAACAGCTGCCCGTCATCGATCTGCTGCAGGTTGGCGGGGTCCCTCATGAACGTGCGGACCCGCTCCTTGACCTCCCATGGCAGCGGATAATAGAACTCCCCCTTCTCGTTCGTCGCGATCTGCAGAAGATCTTGCGCCTGGCTCTCGGCAGCGGTCAGCTTGTCGCGCCCCTCAGCCACGATCTCCTCCTCCAGCTTGTAGACTCGCACGAGCAGGGCCGACAGCCGGCGCTTCTCCTCCGAGTCAGGGGCGCGCTCGATCATGTTCTTGAAGCGGTACTCAAACTGCTTGGAATTCACCAAGCTGAGGCTGTTGTACACAATGGACGGCAGCTGACTCTCGCCAGCATTCAGCAGCCTCTGTATCAGCACATCCACGTCGTCGAGAGCCTCATACTGCCGACCGCTCTCCTCATCAGAGAGCCGCACGACAGTCGCTGGGTCAGAGGCGATGCTCTCACCCCCAAGTGTAGCGTCGCCTCCCGAGCAGGCCGCCTGCCGCCTCCCCATTTGTCGCATTGCGGGAGAGATGAGCCATGAAGGGGTCTGGATGAAGGCTCGGGGCATGGATCTGCCGCCAGCCTTGCTCCAGCTGTGGTCAAAATGAGGTGGCGGGGGATGGGGCTGCTCACACTGATGCGCGCCGTCATCGCCGCCTCTCGCCTGCCGCCCTGCTGTCCTCTCTGCCGCGCATGACGCGTCATCTTCGTCAGTGCATGCTCTTCTCGCGTCCTTCCTCCCCGAAGGCCGCCTTCGATTGGCGCCGCCGCTCAGCCGTCCGATTGCGATAGCGCCGGTCCATGAGCCGAGGGGCACTCGCGGAAGGGAAGATGGCGATAGCAAGGACGCAAGCGTGTCGCATGATGCGGACCAAGCGAGTGAGAAAACCCAGAGAAGAAAAAAGACAACCTGATTCAATGGGAATTCCATAGATGGATGAGGCTCACACACAACACCGAAGCCTCTCAGATGCAAGAAAAGCGACGGATCAAGTATCGCAAGCGAAACCCTTAGCTCGCAGGTAAGAGGGGAAGCAGAGGGAGAGACGGGGGAGATGGGAAATCCCTGGTGGACGGAGGCTGCTCGAAGTAGAAGTCATTGCACCGCAACTTTCAGCTAAGGGAGTCCCTTTTGAGCGCATCGATGCATCCCTCGAGTTTCTGGTGTTGACGAGGGGCGGGAGGCCGGGCAAGAACCAATAGACCAGACTCTGCTCATTGGTAAGGGGATGCATCGCCAAGGAAAGCTGTCCCGGTGATTCATCACAAGAATCTGCCTGTGCAGATGTATGCCTCTGGTTATCACGAAGTGCCGTCGAGCGCTCCTCTGAGCGGCCGTGGTTTCCACCACACTCAACCGGCGAGCGGTGGTCAAAATCCACAGGCACCAGCGGCTCCAGCACCAGCTGCAGCGGCCGCTTCGTCGGGCGGTCAAGCGCACCATCCTCTCTTGCACCCTGCCCCCGTGATGATGCCTCCGCCGCTCGTCCCGTCATTTGGATCTGGTCCGCGTCCCAACATCCCTCCCTGGGCAGTGGACCAGGGTAGCCGACAGGCGTTGCGCCCCACGATGGAGAGGGCGCAGCGGCACATCAGCATCATGCAGCACCTCCTCAACTTATTCAACGACGCCGCCGAAGCGGAACATACTCGTCATGAACAACCGCAGCAACAGCAGGAGCAGGTCAACTCGCCGCTGCCGGCGGCTACACGGGAAACGGCGAGGCAGCGGGCCGGAGCTGTGGCGGCTCTACCACCAGCAGCAGCAGCATCAGCACCGTCTGCAGCTGCAGCTGCTGGTGCTGGTGCTGGTAGGGGCTTCCCAAGCGTAGACCAGAAGAGCCTCAATGATCTGTCTTTAGCAGGTGGGCACGGCACAGTCATGAAACACGCACAATGCATCCGTGTCGCTGTGTCGTCATCTCTGTCTGTCGTGTGTTGGTTGAATGGCATGAATCCAATCCGTCCGGCAGCTGACACTGAGTTGGAGGGCATGGAGTGGATGTTCTGCCCCATCACGATGGAGATACTCAGGCAGCCGGCCTCGACCCCATCGGTAAGGGGGAGCCCCAGGCAGGAGGCGACAAACTCGCAGCACACACAGCTCATGAGCTTCTCCTCCATCTCTGTGTGTTAACAGGGCAATACCTACGAGTACAAGGCTATCCTGAGCATCATCCGCGCCTCGGAAAAGCCCCTCTCGCCCACCACGCGCACACCCATCAGCGAGAGAGACCTGCGATCGAACCGATGCCTTGTTAGCGCCATCGAGGCCACGGCCAAACAAGTGAGTCAAGTGCCGTCAGAGTGCAGAGACGAGAGAAGAAGGACATGGTCATTCGTGCGCCTGCCTGACTCTGTGTGTGTGTGAGAGTCAGGTTGTTCGCGAGCAGGACCTGAGGGCGCGACTCATTCAGTTAGAGACAAGGGAGGCGAACGTGCCACCCCCACCTCTACCCCGGCCTCCACCCCCACCACCGCCAGCAGCATCAGCAGCTGCTGCAGGTGCTCGGGCTGGCGTCTTGCTGCCAGGTTGTGTTGCTGATGTGGGCGAGCGCGGCGAGACGGCCAGGGGATACAGCCCGGTCTGTCCTCCCCAGCCGAGACCACCACCACCACCACCATCTCCTGCTGCTGCTGCTGCTGCTGCCACGCCGGTCCATCCATCCCCACCATCCAGAGGTGAGAAGGGAGGAAGGACACGGGAGCAGAGCAGGCAGGCGGCAGGGCAAGCAGATGAATGAGTCTCGGTCTCTGTCTGTGAGCCCAGGAGGCCGCTTCGACTACGATGGTGAGCTGCGTGTGCGCGAGCGACGCCGCGGCTTCCATGGCGCGGATTGGTATATGAGAAGAGACCGAGTGGACAACAATGACCACGGAGATACCACCGACCAGGTACGGCACGTACACATACTCAGAGACTGCATAGAGGACATACCTTATTGCAATCATTGACTACATCCCGTCTGCCTCTCTGTCTGTCTCTCTCCAGGTTCCTGTGTCCCGTTCGGAAGGAGAGACTCTGTATCACCAGCTGCTGGCCCCTCCCATTCACTCACAGCGCGAACTGCCTCTGCTGGAGCTGACTGCCACCCCCTCAAGCGCGCCGGGCCCCCCACATGTGCCCGATGCCGACCGCTTCCAGAGGCGGCAACCACGGGCAGACGGTGGCCAGCTCGCGTCGCCATCGACGTCCCCTCCCCCCGGCACCTCGCCCCGCAGCCCCCTCAGCATCGGCATGAACACCAGGCAGATGCTGCCATTACTCGCCGAGCACATGGGGTCAGGGCCGGCTCCTATCAGCCCGTTCTTCGGCGCCATGAGCCCAATGGGGGGAACCGGGCTGCCTGCTGGCATGATGGAGGCAAGAGGCGAGCAGCCGCCGACAAGGCTTGCGTCTTGGCCGGCGGCAGCTGAGGGCGGCTCGGTTGGTGCTGGCCCTGGTCGCGTCCCGTCGATGCCCCACGCCACACCGGAACCTCTCCCAGCGCCTAACGCGACTAGGCCACACCACCCACACCAGCAGTCGCAGCCTTCCAGAGCCCCCTCTGGCTCTTCCACCCCCTCATGGATTGATTACGCGACGGATTAATGATTGGTCTGTCTGTCAAGCGTGATGGATGACGGGCGCTTATTAGTTCAGCGGACAAGGACTCATTAGTCCCCTATAGCATTTTCTGTCTTTTGTACGGCTGGCTGGCTGGCTGGCTGATGGAGTGGCTGTGTCGTGAGTGTATTCGTGGGATGACTCGTGACTGACACAACGATCGGTGGACTGGCTAACTTGTCACGGTCAGTCAAGTGGGAAATTTGCTTCTGTCGGACACGTGGGCACGAAGCATCGACACGTCATCCCGACTTGCAGTGCTGCATTAAGTCGGACTGTCGTTTCAAACTGCGCTCCTGTCACTTTTTTGTCACACACGGCCGCAGAAGTCACGCAAGAGCTACCTATACATCACGACCCCTCAAGAGCACGGCAGCAGGCACAGCCCTTTACGAGAAGATGCACTTGGCGAACAGCGTTGCAGGGTTTGCGGTCAGTTCCCCCGCATACCAGAGGCCGAACAGGAAGATCAGGGGGATGGTGCCGTAGTGGAAACACCACCTGTAGTGCCCCCAGTGCTCAAGACCCTTCGCAGTCATCTGCACGCAAACGGGCAGGACAAACAGCCAAAGATCCATTCATGAATGAGCGCGGCACGTGTGCCGTCGTCATGCTGCCCTGCTGACCTTCTTGATGAGCGCCTTCTGCTTGCTTGGAAGGTTGCCCATCTTGGCAATACCGGATCAAAGTGCACAGATTTCGTCGATTTTGATCTGCCGGATGCCGACGCGCAGCAGCCGATGATGCGGTGTTGGCGTTTTCCCTCCTTTCCTCTCCAGCGGTTTTGAGTCGCGAGCTTGAGCACGCGAATTGTGTTCGTTCGTTTCGGTGGTTGAACGGAGAGAAGGTGTTTTGGCTTGTCAGGACCCCCCTTGCTTGATGGCGTCGTCGAAGCCCGTCCAGAAGCTGTGTGTGCAGTGCGAGGAAGTCGCTGCTCTTGACTACAGCATCCCCCGTGCGGATAGCGACCCCTCGCTCCCCGTGGGCGGGAGAGCCACGCCCTGTGTAGCCGCCAGCGATGGTCAGCAACGGGAAATACCAAAGATGGGGAAGAACACGAAAGACTTATCTCGGTATGTGTCCGTTGCACCGCACTTCGTTCGTTCTCAGGGTGGGTGTGGAGAGCCAGTGGCAGCTTGCTTGAAGCGGCGTGTGTCAGGAACCGTTTCTCCTTGGTACAATCTACGACTGATTACGTTCTCTACCTTTCGCTCATTTCATGTGTTTCTTGTTTGCTTCAGGCTCACTCGTTCAGCCTAACGGTCCCTGGGACGGTATCGAGGCTTCGCGCCGTGCATGGTGGCGATGTGCTGGCCCTGATCAACGAGACCTATGCGGGCAGCAGATCAAGTCGCACCAGCCGACATGATGAGGACGATCTGATCGGCTACCGACAGCAGAGTATGCTGTACATCACGACGCGGGGCGAGCGGTGCTCCATCGACCTCCCTGTGGAACACGAGTCGCGCTACAAGTGCAACAGCCTGGCGTTCCTCGAACCAAAGTGGACCGACATCTCTGTCGTGACCGACACTGAGGAAACTGCCGTTGGCTGTGGGGGGATGGCCCAGAGCCACGTAAGGACACTCTGGCACGCAGCCAGCCATGTATAGCTCCATCCATCCATCCGCCCATCTGATTGTGCTTTGTTGCGTGTGTCAGTCTGTGCCCCATTCCTTGCACGAGATGCCCGATGGGTCGCCTTCCCGATATCGACAAAGGCCCTCGCATGCTGCCCACATCTGGCGGTCGAAGAACGCAACGATATTCTGCTCAAACGGGCTGGCGGTACGTGCACACGCGAGCAACGACCCTGCGAGGGATATGGGTGACTCCTGCCCCCTCTTTGATTTGCAGGTGTACAAGGGCACCACTGGTCCGTTGGATTTGATGGCGGCTGGCGCCCGCCACCCGTTTTCGATGCCCTTGTCGGTCAAGAAGGAGTGGATTCGATCGATCGAGCTGGTCAAGTCTCCCACCCGACACTTCAACCTGCCCTTCCCCCACACCGCGACCAGCACCGACCCGTCCCAGAGCAACCCCACCCAGATCAACTGCATCGCCGCCTCACACGACGGACAGATGCTCTACTTCAACCAGACCGTCAAGACGGGCGGCAGCGGGGACGACATCCCGTCGGTGGGGATGCGTGTGCGGCAGCAGCCTGTGCGGCAGATGGAGAGGCGCAAGCCAGGGGCGGCGGAGCATGATGCAGGCAGCATCGTCATCGATTGCCATGGCATCCCCGTGATGAGTGGGTATCGCGTCAAGGTCCTCGACATGGCGGCCGGTCGGATTATCACCACCGGCGGCACCGGCGCGGAGGATGTGCTCTACGTGCTGGTCAAGTACGTCAAGATAGCCACTGAGGACGACACCAACAGCAGTTGCAGCGGCGAGTCACGTCCGACCGACAGCAAGAGCACACCACCTGCTGCTGCCAGGACGACCGTCCGTCTCTTCATGGTGCTGCTCGAGACACGGACGGTGCGCGAGCTGCAGCTGGTGGTGCTGAGCAACAGCCAGGGCAGTCCCACAGGCTTCTCCCCTGTCCAGCAGCTCTCATCCGACTCACTCAGCAGCGTCAAGGCCCCTCCCCAGCACCAGCAGCCGCCCCTCTCCCTCCCTCCCCTCGCCGAAGAGCTCGACACACACACGGTGCCCCCGCTGCCCAGCCACCACAGCAGCCCTCACATCACCGCCCGGCCCGTTGCCTCATTTGCTGATGGCCAGCGAGAGCAGACGTTGAAGAGCCCGTCTGCGCCAACCACTACCGTCAGTCCCTCATCGACAGTGCCGTCAGCGAGCTCGTCGGTGGGTCAGGGGCTGTACCAGATGGCGCGTGACGGCAAGGCGGCCGGGCCGGGCAGCGTCGAATGGCTCTGCTCACCACTGGACGCTCCGCTGTGTGGGATGTGCGTCGATGGGGCCGATCCGGCGAGGGTCTATTTGGTCACGGAGAGCGGGAGTGTGCTGACGACCAAATTCAAGAGGCATCGGGAGGGAAGAAATTAACGGTCTGATTGACCGGTGGGGCGCGGGGAATGAGAGCTTTCCGCCCTTGTGTTTAGTGTCGGCTGGTTCCACTGCTTTCGGTGTCGCTGTGTTTCCCTCTGGACGTGTACCGCGCTGCTTACGTGTGAGTGTCCCTGTCTGTCGCTCTTTGTAAAGGTGGGTGCGCTGCGCTGGTCTGCGGCGCATGTGTGTTGTCGTAAATTATGTATCGCTCATGTCCGTATGCAAGTACCTGTGAAGTGAAGATGGTCCACCCGTGTCAAGTGCTATTTGTGATGCATCCATATATATCATGGCTGCTTTTGTTGTTGCTGGCTGTTGTGAAGACTTCCTGACCGGCTGACGGCGGCTGGTACACACACACACATCCCCATTAATTGATGCATGGTACAGTGCCTGGGTGCCGGCTGGCTGAGACCTTTTTGAAACCTGCTATGTCTCTGCCATTATATCTGTGTGTGCTGTCGGCCTGTTTTCGAAAGCGGCCCCCTTCTGGCTGAGGGTGGATGGGTAAAGGGCCGACGTACAGGTGTCCATGTGTCTTGTCTGCACGCCTCCATGAGGGAGGGATTTTGCCTTGTTGAAGGAGAGGGAGGGAGGGAGAGAGGGAGACAGTTTTGCCATCCATGGATTCACGCATGCGATGAATCAGCCAGCCCTTCACTTACTGATTGAGTGAAAGGATACGTCAAGATCAGATACAGTCAGTGCTCTCTTCTCTTCTTTCTCCTTGTGCGTGAGCGGACATGTTGATGAAGTGGCTGCTGTTGGCACCCCAAATATGCATTGACGACCCGCTGATCGACAACAGCCATCGACACCTTCGGATTTGAGTGCTTACACTCGGATTTGAACATGTCCATGGCCATCGTCGAGTTCTGGGTGAGTTCGATGCCACTGCACTTGGGGTGCACTGCGGTTGAGTTGTCGGGGCAGGACCTCATCGCCAGACTGGCAGGCGAGCTCCTGTCAGAGCGACAGTGTCAACCGGCATTGATGCTGCAATGCGTGAGTTTTCCTCCGGTGCACAAGTGTGACTTTTTTGCACGACACGGACATCCCACTCAATGACCTGTCGGCGGGCATCCCGCTCAATACTCGGGAGTATTGTACATTTGTACTTCTCAGTTGTGCGTTTATTGTGACGCCCTCTCACCACACAACAACGAAATCAGACGTGCAGACAGTGTAAAGGGCAATCCTTGTAGGCTTTCAGCTGACTTGTCGGGGTGGCGTGATGGGTGTGAAGTCAGCTGTGGTCAATTTGACAAGCGAAATGTGACCTCAGTGCCTTTTCCGAGTGAATTTGACGGCCGTGTCGCGAATTCTCGCCGGAGACAGAGACGATGTAATTTGCAATTGATAATCTTTCATTTCCCGCTGCCTGTGTGTGCATCTGTCTGTGCAGTCAATCCTAGGGATGGCCACTGGCGAGTGCGTGTACCTGCAGCCGTCGCCGGAGGTGTACAGGGCGGGCTCCTTCCACCACCAGCAGCAGGAGCCGGAGAGTGTTGGTGTCGGTGTCCAGGGTGTGGTTGAAGGTCTGTCGCCTCTGGTCAGCGTCGAGGGCACTGCCAGCTTTGCCCACGCACCGCAAACAGCTTCTCCCGCCCCCCTGAGTCCTCGCGGTGCCGCATGTGTGGACGATGACCCCATTCGCCAGCGCATCAGCTTCACGCGCGGGTCGCTCAAGGACTTGCTCGCTGAGACAAAGGCGAAAGGGCCGCTGCTGGCGGACGCCGGACGGCGTGCCACCAGGAGCTCATTCTCACCGTGTGTCTCCCTGTGTGTTTGTCCCTTCCTCTGCCCCTTCGAAGGCCCGAGGAATAACCGCTGTCTACATTTTATATCTCGTCGACCCTTTTTTCGATATCCTCGCCCCAGAAGACGGCCGACAACGGCCCTGGTCGTCTCTGCACCCCCACCGTGACCGATCGACTGACTGACTGACTGACTCACTGACTAACCTGACGTATGCCGTGATGAAGGTGCAAGCAGCGCCTCTCGATCGACGCTCAACATCATACTCTCTTAGAAACAACCAATATGCACACCAGCACTGCCTCTGACAGAGCAACACACAACTCTTACAGCAGTTCAGATCTGCAAAGGTGCGTGTTGAAATCGCTCGTAATACATCAGTCGCCGACGAGAGGAAACACATGCTGCGCACAGAAAGTTCAAACAACGGTGAGTTCCATTGCAGGAAGATCAGCTGCGATGGTGTTGCTCTCCGGAATGAGGTAGTGCGTGGTAGTTGGGGAGAGGAAAGGGAGAGGGGATTTAGTTTATGGCCTGGTTTGTCAGACAGAAAGACGACTTTGTGATGGGTGGGTTGTGCCATGCCATGGGCGAAGTTCTGCGAACCACATTCTAAACGCATCCATCATTCATCGCACCAGAATATGCTCACACGCCGCACCGCACCTGTCTGTCTGTGCGCGCACTACACGGCCCCGGATGAGTCCATCATGCAGCAGCAGATATGAAATGCAGACACCGCCAGACACGCAGCCCGCCAGACAGTCAGCTACTTCTGTGACGCCAGTCAGCCTGCAGAAGACACCCCAACACCCACACAATCCGCACACCAGGTACCCTCTGCATCGTCTGGGTGGTTCCCACCCTGTGTCTAAGGCGCCTGGCCGTCGAGCACGATGGCCGCGATGGGGCCGAGGACGCGACGGGGTTTGGCGGCCGTCAGGGGGAATCGCTGGGCGAAGGGGGCGTCATGGGCAACACCTGCTGCTGCAGCCTCGGTGGTACCGATGGTGACGCGCACTGCACAAAGACAACAGCAGAGGATCAGACAACGTGACAGCATGAGGATGTGTTGTCAATGTGTATGCGTACCGTTTCGGTGGTCGCTCGGCTGGATACGAAAGGCGATCCATGCAAAAAATTGGTCGTCCGACGTCGTCAGCACATGCAGCTGCCCACACAGCCCATTGGCCAGCCCGTAAGCCATCACGCCCGAGCATCCGTTGAGGGGCGTATGCGGTGATCGGGTCATGATGCTGTCGAGGTGGCCACCCCGCACACGACTAACTCACACATCAATGCGCACCACATAGCCATTCGCCCTCTCATTGCGTGCCGTCCGTCCACTCACCGGTCCACCACCACTGCTGGCGAGCAGCCGCCCAGAGTCCGCACCCGGTGACGCAGTATCAGACGCTTAAGCATGCAGCTCGCCGATGCGAAAACCCTGTTGACAACACCCGTCCCCCAGCCCACACCATACTGCCACCCATGCCACTCAATGCGATGGCGGACTGGCGGGTCGTGCGGCTTGGCGTGGTGGGTGAAGGGGTGCCGCGAGAAGGGATGGATGGCGCGGTTGGGGAGGGGGAGGGGCGGGTTGATGGTGAGGGTGAAGTTGGGCTCGTTGCGGATGATGCGGATCTCATTGGTGTGGCGGAACAGCTCTAGTGTGCCGTCTTGCTGGCCGCCGGGAAGCTGGAAGGCCACATGGCGGCCGACGAGCATCCACTGCACACAGAAACGGGGCAGCGCCAAGAAGTCCTGCAGCCAACACACACGCATCCAGCAGCTCGCCCATTGCCTCTTCTGTGTGTCGTGCTTACCGCCTTGGTGGCGTGTGTCTGGAGGTCTCCAGCACCCACAGTGACCGGCAGCTGACAGTAGCCGCCATGCTCGGCGAATCTGAGCGTCTCGCCTACCTCCCCCCAGCCGCCCTCGCCCCCCTCCTCCACCATCCACATGGCCTTCATCACATCGCCGTGGCTCAGCTGATCGTCGAACTGCACCACACCACTCAGCCCCGCCCGCTCGATGGCCTTCGGCAGTCGAAGGTTGCGGGCGATCGGCCGGATGGCGTCGGTGATGGGTCGTGCAGTCGACTTGAAGCGGGCGATAGCGGTGAGGTCAGACTGTGCGATGACGACGCTCAGGGGCCGGGCGGGGAGGTCGTACAGGTGCAACCGTCGCGCCTGATGACACACAGACAGAAGGACATGCACACAACACACACATGAGACGTGCACACCACATCAGTGTGGGTCTTGTGTTTGTGCCTGCCTGTGGTCACTCCCCCACTCACCTGTGCGCGGCGATGTCTTGTGAGTGCGATGGTCGAGTTGATGGACTCCGTCAACTCGGCCAGCAGCTCGGACACAGCAGGAAATTGACGACTCACCTTATCCACCATCTGACAAATGACTCACCAAGACGAGAGCAACTTGGCACAAAGGCCTTTGTGCAGCGGTTGTCAGTGTGCTCTTTGCAGCCTGCCGCACCAGTGGTGCCATCGAAGCTGCGGTGTCCGTCTGTGTGAGTTGGTCGATGCAGCTGTTGACCTGCACACCACACACACACACACACACACACACACAAGCAAGCAGCCGATGAGCGCTGGATGCACCACATGGAATGGACGAGTCGGTTGGTGAGTTGTTGGGCTGATACCTGAGCCTGCTTCAGCCGATAGCCTTCTACCTGGGGCAGCAGCCGCGCCCGTACCGCCGCGCTCATCTGCACCAAACCGAATGACAAACCACACACAGACAGCACAAATGGCTCACGTCATGATGCAGGGATTTGGTTTGGCCCGCAGCTCCCTCTTCTCTCACCTGGGCGGCGGCAATGGCAGCCATCGTGCACCCAAGAAGCGAAAGCTATGAATCGGAGTGCTGTTTTGTGGCTTCAACGGGCTCAGGCGTACAAACTGTCGTCGCCATGCTACTTCTCTGCGCTCCTTGGGCTCTCTTGCGATTGCCTAGTAAGCTTGAGCTCGCAGTCGTCCGACAGATCTGCAGATCCAGATCAGCTGCGATGGTGTTGCTCTACGGAATCGACGACAGCCAGGTGTTCACGCCCACATCGAAGCACATGGACGGAGATGCAAGTGAAGCGCATTCTGTCTGTCTGTCTGTCTGTCTGTCTGTGTTTGTTTGTTGCATGCAGCTCACCACAGAACAGATCAGGTCAGTGGATCAGCGGAAGGATGCTGCATCTGCTGATCCACACGGGTCCATGTGCTCGCGAACAGGGCGTGTCTGCTCGAGGAGGAGGGGCGGACGGAATCCTGCAGCGGTATCTCATCAACGAGTAAGCAACACGACCGCACACAGACACGCGGAGATGCATTCATCGATGTGCATGCGCGTGTCTGTCTGTGTCAGGGGTGTGTGTCATCCCACAGTGACTTCCCATTATATGGTGCCTGCCGTCCACGAGCAGGAGTGGGAGCGACAACAGCTGGAGCGTCAGCGTCAGCAAGAGCAGCAGATAGAGTCTGCCACAGCACCCGATTACGCATACCAATACAATGACCGGGCTGAGTATTGATTGTATGATGCACCAATCGAGAGCGCATCCCACTCACCCGTCTGTGACCTTTGTGTGTGCAGGTGAGAGCCCGCAGCGCCATGACGGCCGAGGCGACGTTGGCAGTGACGGAGGGAGTCCGAGCTCGGCAGGAGACTACACAGGACAGAGATTTGGTACGTTTACTCCAGACAGACAGACACACCGATATGCGTGTGTGTGCAGGGGGATCGACTCCTTGAGACCTTCCTGCATGGCGCCGGGACATACGAAGACGTACGTCTGTGTGTGGGCACATGATGCATCACCAACCAGTACTTGTTAGACGTGCTCGCCTGTTGTTGGTGTGGTCAGTTCATCAACTATCAGGGTGCCGCTGCCTGGGCATATCAGGTCAGACACACAATTGCGACGCGATACGCATGCACCGCTGCTCCCGTGTGTGTGTGTATGCAGGTGGATGACATCCTGACGGACAAGTGCAGCGAGTGGCGGCTGCTGTCGAACGGTGAGCTCACTGGCACACAAATACAACCATACGGGCGGCCGCGTGTGTATTCCAGTACGCGGCTGCGCGAGAAGTACAGGGGCCTCAGCAAACACCTGTATCATGTGGGTGGCCATACACACATCCACAGAGCAAACACATCTGGACCACACGGACGTCGACCCAGAAAAGGCTGTGTGGACCCGTGTGTGAGTATCAGCGGCCCCCCAACCACTGCCGCAAGCTGGAGGCGAGTGACCTCCAGACCTCCAAACATCCAAGTGCGCATATCACACACACAATCGTGGATGCGATGGGATGAACGGATGTGTGTATCCGTACATGGGTGTGCTCTATTCATCTGTGTGCAGAGGACGGCCCTCGGTGCGACTTCGACAACTCATTCATTCGCTTCCTGCGCGACTTCTTTATCGCCAACTATGTGAAGGTACGCAGACGACACAACACACACGCACACCGGACGCATCCACGAGTCTCTCTGTGGACATGCATTCATTAACGCAGATGGGCGCCCTCACTGTGGACAATCCGCGGCACTCTGCTGTGGATCAGCTGACCATCAAAGTCGACGAGACTCCCGTGCTCGACGAACACCGTATGGCACATGTCACAGGCAGACACACACGATCACCGAACACGTGTGTGTTTCTTGACCTGGTGCATTGGTTCATGACACGCAGATCGTCTGGGTCAGAAGGAGGGCGGTCTCAACTGGGCGTGGAAGGCCACCATGAAGCAGGGCAAGTGCACGCAGGTGCGCATCACACACGTGGCCATGTGCATGGGTGGGTGGGTGGGTGAGGATATCACTTCTCCCCATCTCTCTGCGTGTGCAGGTCTTTTTCATCATGACCTACTGGCCACACGACATGCTGCAGGACACCACCACCACCACCACGAAGACAAATATGCACGTGTGCATCCATATGCGCATTCTTGTGTGTGTGCAGGCTGCGTGCGACAAGTTCGCCGATGTGGTGAATGACTTCATCAGCCAGGAAGCACAGCTAGTGTTGCTCAGGGGCTGGGACACACTGGTATGTACCGTCCCGACCACACAAATGCTCTCACCAACCGATGTTTATCCGTCCGTCTGCATGCACTGTGTATATTCGTTCACTCATCCAACGCAGCAAGTGTGGGCGTCGTTTCATCGGCCGTCCTACAAGCCCGAAGGCCCCCTCCCTTCCAGCTGAGCAGCCGAAACAGCAGCAGCGGGCCAAGCAGGCGTGGAGGATACAACCGGGCGAGTGGCGTACACACGCCTTCTCTCCTGTGTACCTACAATACACATTGCTGCCTTAGTGCACATGTGTCTATTGTGTGTGTCAGTGTGGTGGTCGTGGCGGCGGCCGTGGCGGAGGCAGACGCAGGGGAGGCAACAGGGGCATCCTCTGATAATGAGAGAAAGAGAGCCTCAAGGCAACACAGAAGCCTTTTTCTGTGCCTATTGCAAGTGTATTCTATATGCGTGCCACTGAGTGTGTCATTGATATCCATCTGTGCATGCCCTTTTTGTGTGGTGTGTTGACCTGTACTGATGATGGAGCGGCACATAACCCTCGATGTTGACCCCTGCCAAAGTGTTTCGCCAAATCGTCTCCATTTTGACGGCATGACAGGCATAGAGCCACCTGTGGTCAATCCGGTGAGACGCTCAGTGCCTTTTCCGAGCGAATTCGGATGTTTGTCGAGAATTCTCACCGGAGACAGAGACGCCGCGATTTACAATTCAGTGATTTTTAGCAGATTTCTCAGCAGATTTGCCACAGTTTGCGCTGTTTCCTCCATATCCCCTCCATCTCTGTCCCCATTCACCTGTTCTCTTCGCCAGCCGCCCTCCCTCACAACCTCCCATCGACCTCCCGCTCCCTCATTGACGAGACAGGCAAAGACAAACAGCAGCGCGCGGCTGGGCCGGGGGAGGGAGCAGCGCCGCCCGTCCCTGCGGGCGGCCCGCAGCCCGAAACGGGGGGCACATAAGCCTTCGCCTTTGGCCAGCCGGCCGAAACCGGAGAAGGGACACGTGTTGATATGATAGGCTGTCGTCTTTTCAGTGTCGAGCAGAATTCACTGAGAGCCTGCCTGAAGGCTCTTCCTTCGATAAAGCCCACTGTCCGTCCGTCCGCCTGTGGAGTCGAGCCGAGCAGCCAGCGTTCGTGTCGGTCATGCGTCGCAACAGCGGTGAGGAGGGGCTGAGGTATTCCGACATCGAGTCACAGCAGTCCGAGGAGAGGGAGAACGAGGAGGTCAGAGGCAGAGGGCGATCACGTCACTAAGCAAGGAAGGGGATGGATGGATGGGATGGATGAATGGACGGCTCGCCTTGCGCCATGTGACATGGCTGTGTGATGTCCATTCATCGTGGTTTCAGCAGCACAACTTCGAGGGGGACGTGGACGTGACGGGCGGCAAGGAGGACTACGTTTGGAAGGGCAAAGAGTACGAGTGCACGGACAAGAACTCTTCTGCGTGTGTGTGTGTGTGTATGTGTGTGTCCATGTCACACAGCGCTGGCCACGCCGTTGGCAAAGGTGCTGATGGGTGTCTGTCGCTATTGGAAGGTGGTCAAGGCCTACGTGGTACAGACACATGCAGATGAACACTCACACGCGGACGCGACCACACCTATCTGTGCGACTGCATACATACCTGTCTGTCTCCCATCCGTCAGTTGGCCGAGAAGGTGGATCTGCTGCTCGACTGTGGCATGAGCATCTCGCTCAAGCACCGGTGGGTGGGGTGGGGCCGGGACACACATTGATTCACACACCACACGGGTACACACACATACCCACATCCACGGCTGTTTGTTGTGTGTCTACTGTACTGTACCTGTGCACGTGTTGTGTAATCTGATTGATAGCATGTTCTGCACCGGCGGGCAGGGCAGTGTCCCCATCGGGGCGCCGGGCAACAAGATCCCGTCGGTGCAGCCGTGGCTGGTGCAGGTCCGCCACAAGAAGAAGCAACAGGTACGTACGTACGTGTGCCATGGGTTATCACACTGGCCATGAATACACACGACGCTCTCCATGTGTTTGTCATTGCGGGATGGATGGATGGATGGCTCGGTCAGTTGGTCGTCATCTTGAGCTCGTGGAAGGAGGAGTTGCTTCGAAGCCTGTTCACCATGGTGGAGAGAGCACTCACCCCCTACGCCACCCTGCAGGCGTACGCACCGTCGAGCAGCACACACACGCACGGACAGAGACGTGTGTTGATGTGGATGGATGGATGGATGCTGTCTGCAGTCAGTTTGAGACGGTCCCACCTTCGAGAAAACACTCATAGAGACACTCAGCAACAGCAAACTGATGGTGGGGACACACACAATAAACAGACAGACAGACAGACACAGAGAGAGAGAGAGAGAGGCCACGGGGCCACACTCATACCCTGTCTGCCGGCTGAACCTCTGTTAAACAGCCGGCCCGCCTCGCGTCAAAAGGGAGATGGTCGGACGAGGTAAGGAGAGACTCCGAGCCTCAGGAACGGACAGAAAGAGGGCAGGACGGCTGGGAGCGAGGAGGGCCATAGGGATGCAGGACAGGGTAGGAGGGACAGAGCGAGCGGACACGCGTGTGCATGCGTCGACGGAGAGCACAGTCGCCTTCATTTCCTTCTTCTCTGTGTGCTGTGCGTCGCTCCCAATGCTGCAGCCGTGATAGCGACCATCCCCAGCGACCGGCTGCTCATGGAGGGGATAAGGGAGCTCATCGAGGACCGAGAATACGCGAAGGGTGAGACCAAACTCCGTCAATGTATGTATGTGGACACGCCCACACGCTCTCTGTCTATGCAGCCCGCATCCAGGAGTTCAAGGGGCGCCTTGAGGAGTTGTACGCACACATCCGAGAAATAAAGGGTCAGTCACAGTTGCACAATGGGGTCAGAGCAGCCACACACGAGGAGAGACAGACAATCCCTTGATCGATTCTTTGCGGCATGTCTGTGCATATCCGCCATTCATGCCGGCAGACGAGAAGAGGGAGCTGGAGCAGCAATGGCCACAGCAGCAACCAGCCTGTTGGAGCTGCACCTCTGGCACATGGACCGCATCCCTCACTCTGCCAAGACAGACAAGGTCTTGCGAGGTACGCAAGAAAGGCCGTCTCACGATGGCTGGGAGCGAGGGGGGCCATAGGGAGGCAGGACAGGACAGGAGGGACAGAGCGAGCGGACACGCGTGTGCATGCGTCGACCAAGAGCACAGTCGCCTTTATTTCCTTCAGTGATGGCGGCCGTGTCCACCGACAAGGACTTCATCGATGAGATAGTGTTGCTCGTTGAGGACCGAGACCGAGCCAAGGGTGACCAAACTGCCGTCCATGTAGTATGTGGACACGCCAACACGCTCTCTCTGTCTGTCTGTCTATGCAGCCCGCCTGAACCTGCTCGAAGACCGGCTCACGAGACGCATCGCCGACCTCGACCACACCCTGAAAGAGCTGCAGGTTAGTGACCGCAGACAGGGCAGAGGCAGGCCGAGTGTTCCTTCATGCAGGAGGCCGAGGAGGTGGTTTTCGGCGCCTCACAGCCTGACTGCAGGTAAACACACACACACACACACACACACGAGACAATACACCCATAGAAGCGTGTATGTATGTGTGTGTTGTATGTGTGTGTTCCACCGTGTGTCTCTCTGTGTCTGTGTCTCTTCCTCTGCCCCTTTGAAGGCCCGAGGAATTACCGCTGTCTACATTTTATATCTCGTCGACCGTTTTCTCAATGTCCTCGCCCCAGTAGACGGCCGACAACGAGTCTGCTGATGTCTACGAGGCCACTCAGCGTGTCTGTGGTGGCTAATGTTGGTTGTATGTGTGCGTTGTCAGTCTGCGATTTCTGAGTCATGGCTTGTCTGGAAGACTCAGAGCCTGACTTACGCGAGGATTGAAGAGCGCTCATGAATGAGCACAAGATGAGTCATCACACCTTGACCTAACGGCCATGGGTGCGGGCAGCTGGGTGTCGCTGGCCACCGAGCCGAAGCATCCCTTCCACCAGATGACTGTGAGGGGGGGCGTCATGGCCAGCGAGGCCAGGCAGCTGCTCCGCACCTTCTTCAGGGAGGCGCGGGCGAGGGGAGGGGCGAGTGGGGTGCCTTCACTGACGGGGGAAGGAAGTGGAGAAGGGAGCGGTGTAGCTGAATGAACCCATTTAGTGGGTTGCAAACGCATTTTGGCTGGGACATTTGTCGATGATTGTGTGTTGTGTGACAACGGCCATGGTCGTCTCTGCATCCCCACCTTGACCGATCGACTGACTGACTGACTGACGTGACGTATGCCGTGATGGAGGTGTAAGCGCTTCATTTGTCCTTCCGTCAATCCCTGCGATGTAGCGCGCGCCCTGTACACGGGCTCTGGTCGTGTTGTGGGCAGTGGGTTAGGTGGCGCCGTTGTGGTTTGCGTGGGCGGGCGATGAGAGTGAGGAAATGAGATTGCCAGCGTTCATTCGTGTGGTGGCAGGACATCAGGTTTGACCTCAATCCAGAGCAATGAATGGCTGTGGGGTGTTGCATCTGGTCCTGCGCGTCAGTGCCCATGCAGAGACAGACAGACAATCACCCACCCACCCACCCACCCATTTCATCGCCCTGTCTCTCTACTCATCCCGGGCGGGGGTCTGGGGGCCCGGTTCTCCTTGTAATTCCTCTTCCTTCCCTTCGAGTCTCGGACGCTGCTGCCCGCATACAAAACAAAACACACAGCAGGCACCAACATATGTACACTCATTGATTGTGTCACATCTGTTGGTTCACCTCTGGGCTGTGATTTTGCCACTTTTGCGCACGGGGCTTCTTCCTGCCCTTCTTGCTTCGGCCGGGTCGGATCACAGGGGACGGCGGCCGAGGATCCAGGTCGATGTCGATCAAGATGTCCTCGAGAGCGAGGTCGAGTCGTCCCAGCACAGGGGGCCACATGGCCGCCGACAGGGGGAAACGGTCGGTGATCAGGTCAGAAGAGTAGTCAGCACGCCGTTCAGAGGTGTGCAGAGAGAGTGAGCTCATTCCCAGGTGTGAGAGGTACGCGAAGGCGATGAACGTGTCGGTGGGCCGGTACCCGCTCACGACGATGTAGCCATGGTCCAGCGCATCACGACCCTGGCGGCCGACCTCCACGGTGATGCCCTCCTCCTCGGGAATCTCGACAGTCAGCATCTGGATACTGAGTGAACGGTGTCCTACCTCCTTAAAAGACCCCCGACACCACCTGCCAAGCAGAGCGCCCTGTAGAAATGACGTGAAGGAGGGAAAGAGGCGGGGCAAGATGCCAAGGAGACTGAAGGTCGACTCGCTGATGACTGGGTCGGTCTCGTCGTAGCCCACAGCAAAGGGATGGTTGGCCGGCAACTCATCCAGCGGCACCACACGAAAGTCACCGACGTGAGGCAGCCGATACGTCCCGTTGTCAAGCAGCTGCAGCTGAAGGCTATCTCCATGGTATCTCAGCTGATCTCCGATGAGCATGTAGATGGCCATGGCGAGGGGCTGCTGCTGCAGCACCGACATGGTGGGCAGCGAGTCAGCCGATAGCACCAGAGGCCGTTGAGGCCCATATTCGGTCATCTTCTCGGTGGAGGCCATGCGGATGAATCGTCCCATCAGCCGCCACTCGCTGCTGCCCTGCTCCAGCAAATGGACGATCTTGAAGGCGCCCTCCAGATCAGTGGCTGTGAAAGACAAGGCATCCTGCAACCCCAGACGGCCCAGAACCTCCTCTATGTGCTGCTTGACGAGGCCCAGCATCACGTCCACCTCACCGGGATGGAGCTTGTCGATCTGCGAGCGGAGTGAGTCGCGCGTTCCGTCATCGGCCGACATGGCCATGGCTGCGGACTTGTTGACTCCGAGTGTGAGGAGGGAGGAAAGGGGGGCAGGGCTGCTGGGGCGGTCAGCATGAGGGGGCTGCTGGGTAAAAAGACGGTTCACCTCTGGGCTGTGATTTTGCCACTTCTGCGCACGGCGCTTCTTCCTGCCCTTCTTGCTCGGACAGGGTTTGATCACAGGGCTCGGTGGCCGAGGATCCAGGTCGATGTCGATCAAGATGTCCTGTTCCTCGAAGTCTGCTGGGGGCGCTTTGATCGGCGGGCCCATGGGCGGCCCCGGCGGTGGGCGAGAGGGTAGAGAGAGGATGTATGGCGGCGTGAAGGGTGGCGGAGGGCCAGGGGGGCGATGTGTGAGTGTCTGCGGCAGGCCGACCACCGGTGGGTGGCCAGGGGGACCATTCGACGGCAGGATGGGCACTGGGCGATGGGCGGGGTAGCGAGACGTCACCAACGCCGCCACCTCCCGAGACTCATCATCGGTTGCCGAACGCCTCTTTCTCTCCGTCTGTGGCCTCTGCTTCTGCTCCATCTCGCCCTCTCTCGTCGCTTGCTGCTGCTGCTGCTGCTGCTGTGTCGGGCCCTCCTCTCTCTGGGGCATGGGAAGCATCGGGCGACCACCATGGCTCATGATCCACCCCAACGGAGGCACGGGCGGCCGCATGACGCTCCCGTCATTCATTCGCGGCCCAGCATGAGCCTGCGGGCCGCCGATAGGTGGTCCGTGGGGCCGGATGAATGGCGAGGGGGGCGGCGGCCGCTTGGCGAAGTGGTGCAGCTGGAATGGAGCCGGCGAGCCAGGGGGAGGGCGAAACGACGCGTAGGGTGATGGCTGCGGGAGGGGGAACGAAATGCGGCTGTCGGTGTCCACTGTCTCCACACGCCCGTGGACGAAGCCGGGAACACCGGGGCCCGTGAAGCCGGGCGGGCCGGGCAGGCGAGAGCCATAAGAGATGAAGGGGCCTGCAGCTCTCCCTCTCCGCGATCTCATCTGCGCCCCATACACGCCGGCCTCCTCCATCTGCGGGGCGTGCATGCCGTGGGGTGCTGGGTAGCTCGGTCGCATGTGCGGTACCATCATCGCTGGACCCCTGAATGGGGGGCCGTAGCCGGACGGTGGCCCCACGCCGAAGGTCTCCTTCTTCATTCGCTGGTTGCTGGAGGGGGCGAGTGGCGACCGCTGCGCTGCTGCCGCTGCCGCTGTGCTGGGCTCTTCTTCGATGATCGGGGGAGCCGGGCAAGGGGCGTCGGAGTCGATGATGCGCCACTGCATAGAGAGAAGACGGATGCCATGTGTGTTGTGGTCCGGGCAGGTCGGTGTGTTGTGTGTGCACCCACTTGTATGATGCAGTTGTCCTTGCCGCCACTGGTGATGAGTGTGTCATCCTGTGTCCACCTGACGCACGTGTCAATCAACATGCAGCACACATGTGTCGGTGTCTGAGACAGATGTGTTCTTCTTACTTGACAGATGAGATGGCTGCAGCGTGCCCCCAGTGCTCGTGGCAGTCCGCCACGGCAGGACACGGGAAAGGAAACAAACGCACTCTGAACCCACAACGAACACATCCTTTGCAGCCCGGTCGTGATTCACCTTCCCTCCCTCCCTCCCTCCTTCCTCACCTGCCACATGTGGTTCCCGCGGCGAGTAGGTGGTGTCGTCTGGCCGACTCGCAGCCGACGATGGCACTGGTGGCCATCCCCAAATACTGACCACCGCTGCTCTCACCCACGATGCCGCCAACTGACCCACAAAGAACACACACAAATGGTATGGTCAGCAGCAAGGAGGGAGGGAGGGTGGCATCTCACCGAGGAATCCAGTGGTGAGTCTCCATGGGTGGCTGTCGGAGAACCAGATGGCCGACTGGATGACCCCCAAATCATCCCCCTGCATCGTGTCCAGCCGGGCACCCTCGGGCACACGCCACCACATTATCTGATTGATGGATGCAGCACCCACACACCAAAGACAAGACGCGAGTGGAATACCCATTTGCGCAACGCACTGTGATATCCTGAGGTACGTTTTTGGTTTTGTCGGTGATCATGAGGAGCGACGAGTCCTCGAAGAACTGCAGCTCGTGGAACGGGGACGGGCCGCCCTGCAGACTGCAACGCTTCTCAACCTGTACACATGACCCCCCACAAGACATCACAAATCGTGAAGCAGAGTTGAATGGGCTCCTTCCTCTTTGTCTCAATCTCTCTCTCTCTCACCCTGAGGTAGGGCATGATGCCTCTGAGTTGCACGACGACGTGGTAGATGGCCGCCTCGGGTGATGAGGCGGACGTGGCGGCGATGAACTCCCCCGACGGGGCGAAACCCATGTCTCCGATCGACCAGGATCCAACCCTCTCACGACACAATCTGCACACATGGACGGACACAACGCATGGATCGGTGCATGGATGGATGTGGCGAGAAGGCGTGTGCCATGTCTTGCCTGTTGCAGTCTTGGATAGGAGTCCCATACCCACAGTCAGGCGTCGCCACAAAGTGCAGCCCGCCCTTGCTGGTGCCGATGGCCAGCACCTCACCCGTCAGATGATACGCTAAACACGTCACAAACACCGGAGGGCCACCACCATCTCCGCTGCTGCTGCTGCTGCTGCTGCTGTTGGCGGCTGCTGCTGCAGGTGCTGCGGGCCCCGTGCGTGTGCCGGTGGCCAATCCGGGAGATGAGTTGGATGCGCCCGAGGCGAGGCTGACACGGTAGGGGCGGCGGGGGAGCTCTGCATGGTGCTCGACGTCGATGAACCTGCACCAAAACAGCATACGGGACATTCATGAACGCCACGACACACATCCCTGTGTGGCCTCTCTTCTCTGTTGGTCACTCACTTGGCGATGCTCTGTGCGCCTACAGCGATCTCAGAGTTCCGATATGGGTGGGCCGCGATGGCACACACGGGGCCGGGTGACGGCACCAGCCGCAGCAAACGGCCCGTGTCGGATGGCTCGTGGCTGGCGGGGCCGGGGAGGGCCGAGGATGGGTGCACGACACACAGATCGCCTGACACCGTGCCTGCAACAACCGAAAGATGGATCTTCATTTGTCGCCATGCGCCGAGGTGTGTGTGTTGTGTGTACATACCGATGACGATGGATGGTCTGGATGGGAATATGCACGTGCGGATCTGCACCCCCTCGCCGTCAAGGCTACACTCAATCTGCAGTCCGGGACAAGCACGAGACACAAGCATAGACACCGAGTATAGAAGAACGGCAGGTCTTACAGGTTCTGCAGCTGTGTTGTGGTCTGGATCTAGGAAGTAGATCTTGCCGTCGTCTCCCCCGCACACGTAGCCGCCCTCGTCATCGGGCAGCACAAACGACAACGCAAGCCCTGCACACACACATCCATGACACAGACATTGTTACATGACCCTCTCTCTTTCTCTCTCTCTTTGTCGTGTCTCGTTCGGGCGGTGGGTGGGTGGGTACCTCTGGTGGGCAGTTCGATGACACACATGGCTATCATGTCCCTCAGGATGACCACCGTCCCCTCTGACGTGGCCGCAGCAACCGTGCTTGAAACTCTAGTACTGCCCTTGCCCCTCCCACTGGCCGCCGCAGCAGCTGCTGCTGCTGCTGCCGCTGCTGGTGCTGGTTGCTCCCCTGCTTTGGTCGTGGTCTTCTGTTTGTTGGACGGGCGACACTGCAGGGCGGAGCGGACCTCCTCGTCATACAAAAATCGACAACACGTGATGATCTGACAAACACACCACAAGACAGAGCGGAGGCAGTGGCTGGTCTCTCTTCATCTCCTGATCTCTCTGCTTACATTGGGTGGGATCCCGCCTCTCTCTCCCGGTTTGGCCTCCGTCACTATGAGTGGCCCCTTGCCGTCCCCCGCCCCCGCCACCCGCTTGGACAGGTCCATGCCGCCCCATGATGCGTTGGTCTGGTCCAGCTGCTCGCCCTCGTCGTGACGGTTCCACAGCATGGCCTTCAGCAGCTGGTGGCCGTACACGACCACCTGGGATGCGTCGGTGGGGTGGGCTGTGATGCCCAACACGGGACGATCCGACACCACTGCAGACATCACCGACCGGGGCGGATCGCCACGGTCCAGCCCCTCCAATTCCCTACACGAGAGAAAGAACAAGAGAATGAATGACGAGACACCCGTCACTGAGCCTCGTCTGGCGCACCCCCACCCACCGTACCACGCATAGAGGACCCCAATTCTGTTGTCTGCTGGTGTCGATACGTCAGGTGTCACGACGGCATAGAGAGTGGATGCGTCGTTTGCGAAGCAGCATGCCTCCACGACGGGGTCCTCGACGAAGAGCCGCGCCGCCTCGCCGCATCCGCCGACCCGCCAGAGGGATATGAACGACTGGCGCGCCAGACCGGGGGGCAGCGGGGGGAGCGGCGCATCTTGACCTGTTGACACGGCACACAACAACCAGGGAGAAGGAATGTGCGTCGGTGTTTGAAGATGCACGTGCGTACCCGTGGCGACGTATCCCGTGGCTGCATTGTAGTCGATGCACGTGATGCGGCCCGTGTGGACGTTGAAACACCGCTGGCTGTTGGACTCGATGTCCAGCACTGTCCAGAACAGACAGACAAGGGAATGGCCGGCGTGATCCCGTCTTTCTCTTGTCATGCCGGCAGCTGACCGACAGCTACTCCGTTGATGCAGTAGAGGACCTCTTTGCTCGATACCGAATACAGATTGTTGCGAACGCTGACAGACACCCAGCAGACCAGGCGAGATCCATCCATCCATCCATCTGTCCATCCATCCGTGGAGGTCTGACCTTCCAGAGTATCCATAGGCAAAGTTCACCTCCAGCTTCTCGGGGGGAGCTGGGATGGGCTCCTCCCCGGCAGGCTCTGCCATGGTCGTCACATTATCAGCACCCCACCATCAAAACACCATCTGACGAAGCGGAGTGGTCAAACATTTGTCTTATGAGAGATCTGTCTATTGTGTGGTTTCTTTCTCGCTCTCTTGCGTCATTCGATGCTTACGCACATCGAAGGGGCCTCCGATCGTCATGCTTTTGCGGCTGGGATTACTCAGCTCGCATCGGATAGCTCGCGATCGGAAGGCGCGTGACCACTGCAAAGGGGCCGCCCTAATGCCGCTGCCAATAATTGATGCGCGCAGTTCATTTTCACTTTGCCATGATAGACGAGTCTGCAAACCGATGAATTTGCCTGTCCATTCCTTCTCGTGTGTTGTGTGTGTCAGCAGCTCGATGGCCACCACACATCAGAGGAATTTCACCACTCACACCCGCTTCACAGCCACCACACCAACACTCGACGAACGAACCAAGAGATCCTCTCGTCTTTCTCTTTCACACATACCTGTGTCCACCCACACGCATTACACAGACACACAGAACACACGCGGTACGGTGCGGTGCACACATCGTTTGCAAGAACGAGAGACGGACGGGCATCTGCCGTCCAGCCATCCCTGTCTCTCTGCTGTGCATCTCGCTGGTGCTCTACCGTCGCATACCAACGCGAGATGCACAAAAGAGGGAGGGAAGACGCGCAAAGGAGAACAAGTGATAGGCGACAAAAGGGTCACACATCGATCCATGCAGTTAGTACACACAAACATACATCCACACGCAGGCAGGCGTCTCTGTTCTCACAGGCGACTCTCAGACACCATGTGTCGACATCCGACTGCAGACAGAGCAAAACCTACTTGCATACCGAGTTGAACAATACGAAGTTAGTTAGTCATCTCGCGACTCGCGCTCAAGCCGCCACACCATCCCCCCCAAATACCCACCCAACACACCCATCAAAGCACTGCGGGTGCGCTCATAAGGCGCTGGTTCCGTCGCCCACACCCAAACATACATACATGGCCATGTTGTCTGACACGCCTCCAGCGTGATCATCGCCATCTGTCCCTCACCCACCGCCTCACTCCCCAAAACCACCAGCCGGTCGTGCCACGTCGCCCATTCGTTCTTCTTGTCATAGACCGCCCCGCCCGCTCCCCACTGTCCACCCCCGCTGCAGCTGGGAGAGGCCGTCAGCAGCTCTCGCACACGCTGGAATGCACGGGAATCACGGCAGTTGGACCACCACTGCCTGATGTGAGCGAGGGGGTTGCGCTCCGGCGAGCTCCGAGTCAGCCATTGGTACAGGGTGAAGGCCACCAGTGATGTGTACGTGCTGTAGATGTCGATCACGTGGTCGTTCCGACGCATTGGGGGGCTGTCGCCATCGAATGTGTCAGGGCTGAAGGGACGGCTGGGCCCGGTGAGAGGGGAGAAGCTGATCAGGCCGGTGTAGGGGTTTGCGGATGGCGCTGCCTTCCATCAGCTGTCTCTCCTGGCCCAACACATCGATGACAGTGAACCCCGAGCTGAGTATCCTCCATTGTCGAGACGCCTCTCCTTCATTGACAAACGCCTCCCGGCTGTCGAAGACACCAAACTGCTCATCAGTCAGCACCAGCGGCCTCCTGCGTTGCAAGTGGTACAGCATCTCGAGAATGGGCCTCCACCTGGCCCAGTTGCCGCCATTCTCCAGCATGAACAAACGGCGGGTCAGCGACTCGATGAGGGTTGCAAAACAGCATCCGTGGCTGAATGCCTTCGGGAGGGGCAGCTGGGGAAATAGACAGACCAGGAAGGAGCCAAGGCCGAGAGTGGGCAACAGGAGGACCAATAGGCGTGTGAGAAGGGGTACAAGCACGTCGGGTGTGAGGGTGGCGTGGTGGGCCTTGTCGATGCGGCGGAAGGCCGACAGCTCGGTCCTGCTCAGGCACTTGGGTACAATAGCGAAGAGCACGCCCCCCTGCCTGCTGCCTGTGAAAACACCACACACACAGCATATGAAGAGAGACAGAGAGTCGTGGTACTGCGCCAGCCTCACCTGTAGAACTCGCCGTGGCCTTCTGCGTTTTCGACCTTGCAGCCGACATGCCTGCCACAAACACACACATTTCACATGAGCACTGTCACCCCTCACACCTCCCCTCACGCACCCCATTGCCCACACCCTCCATCCTCCTCGGTACCTCAATGGATCAAATCAGCCACTGTCGCTGCAGGATGTCGTTGCGTCTTCTGCATTGCGAGAGGAAGGGCCGAATCCGATGACAGAGCCTCAGAAGCTTTGAGCGCGCATGCAAGCTTGAAAAACCAACGAGGCAGGATGCAAGATGTAAGGACAATGCGCATTGTGCGAAAAGGCCGGTGAGGACCTTTCCTGTAGTTAGCTCAATAGAGGATCTGCTGGGCGGTAAGTCCCAGAGTAAGAGTGCTTTTACTTTAATAAGACCGATGGACTGGCCAATCAGTGAAAGTTATTTCTGTCCATGTATGGCATCATGAAGGGTGGTCAACACAGATCTCACTTCGGTGATGGCTGATAAGATCGTGTCTCCTCAGAATGCTTTCCTTGTCTTTTCTTGTCTTCTCCTCTCTCTCTCCGTTACACAGCAATCTACCCTAGCTCACAAGCTCGCAGTGGTTCGTCTTGCCAAGCTGGCAATCCTGACACGCATGATGTAAGCACAATACGCATGACTCCCTGGCTCTATCGATGAATTTCTTCCTACCTCTGTCGTCCTTTCCTTTGCTGATCTGTGCAGATCTCGTCTTGCGTGACCGTGCGGGTGCCCCTCACGCCATCCCGGACTGACTGCAACGTGGAGGCGCGACACATCAGTCACAAGTTGTGAGAGGCGGAGAGGCAATCGACCGACCTGTCTGTGTATGCAGGCCCTCGTTCCGCCACACTGTAGCACACCAGCCATGCATCGGCACATGCAAGCAAGTAAGCCAGTACACAAGACGCTGCTAGGTCCGCACACGCCATCCATCCATTCCCTCGTTCATTCATTCCGTGCTGTGTCGGTCTGTCTGTCTGCCTGTCTGCACGTATGTGTGATGAATGAGGCGACTTCGGTCGTAGCCAAAGAGAATAGAAACGAAGGAAAAGGAGAAACGGAAAAGAAAGAAAAAACCTTACGGGGCGACGGCGCCCTTGGCTGGGTTTGTGTGTACCTGCAGGCAGGCTGTGAGGCGTTCGCGGTCAAGTTCGAGGTGCCTACGCGCCTCGGCGGACTCCTGCAGGAAGGAGGTAATCTTCAGTATGAAGACGACGCTGAAGGACGTCACGCACGACACCGTGTGCAGCTCGCGAGGCGCCAATACGATGGACGACACCGCCACTGCCGCCGCATAGAGGAGGACCCGACCGTCACGGTCCCCGCGGCAGCGTCCAGGCTGTCGAAGCGGCAGCAGGAGTGAAAGAAGATGAGAGTCCGTGTCTGAGTGGCTGGGTTCGGCAGCGGTGCGCGTGTGTATGTCTGTGTGTGGAGGGTTCAGTCATGGACCTGAGTTGGGGGAGAGGAGCGGCTGACTGAGAGGAGCGGCTGAGTTGGGGGAAAGAGATGCGGGCGGCTGAGAGAGTTGGGGAGAGTGATGTGTCGACACAGACTTGGGGTGCGTGTTCTGTGTGGTTCATTCAGTGTCCAGACATGTTGTGAGTAACTCATTGATAATCGAAAACGCGAAGCACTCACGTTCAGCCAAGTCAGTCTCGCGTCGACGAAGTCTTTTCACACAGCAGCACAAACGAACAAACCAGCCACTCGGGTAAGTCCTCCTCGCTCGTGTGGCATTTCTTTCCCTCTGCCCAATAATGAGAAAATGGAAAGCAACGAAAACAACAAAGGAGCGAGCAGCCGCCAAATGATTCCATCCAGCAGAGTTCGTGGGTCTCTGACAGCCAGGAGGTGGGGTTGCAGTCAGTGCCCATCCACAAGTGCTGTCAACATAGTAAACACGCACACCCACTTTGGCCGGGCTGGCGGTCAAAGAGTACAGCAGCCAGCACCTACGGGCACCTCGTGTGGTGTCGGTTGAGGCCAGTCCAAAGCGCTGCTGTGTCGGCAAATCTGCCTGCCTGCCCGCCTGCCAGTCACCGACCACACGAGACACAAATCAGGTAGGCACACGTACGGCGTAACTCCGCATGAAAACAAACACGCACACATGGAAACAGCCAGCGCCCTGCCCTCACGCACCCGTCGATCCACCGTTCTTATCCACGCACCATACGCTTAGCGAAAGTGCTCTACGTGCTTCGCGCACTTAGTGTGGAGAGAGTGCAGTGCAATAAGTGCGTCACGTGTAAGGTTCGGTTCTCCTTGACGCCGCTCGTCTGTGTGTCGTCCATTCCATCCATTTCATCATCCACACACACACACACACACGAGCAGTAAATATTCGACCGGCCGACCGTGCAGGCAGGCGGACATCCAACTACCGATAAGAACAACAAACAGCGCATGCCATCCACTCGTCCATCCACTCGTCCACTCAGCCATTCCCACCCCCTCCCCCGTCCATGCCGCCCACCACTCCCTCAGGCGGACACTCCAAGAGGGCCGCAAGAGGGGCAGTCAGGTCAGCAAGGAACTTATCATTAGCTACGGGCACCGACCAAGAACAACAGACAACCGAACAGCCGGGCAGAGTCACCACACCATAAATAAACCCGCACACGACACACGCCAGCCACACCAAACAGGACACACAAATGTCGTCCGGCCAGGCAGCACACACGCCCCCATCTCCCCCCCTCCACACACAGGTTTCTGTCTGGCTACCCCTTTCCCCCTACAAGCACTCCAAGAGGCGACCAAGAGAGAGAGAGGTACCCTTGCTGTCGCATTAGTGGTGCTGTTGTATGCGTGTGTGTCTGTGTGGGAGGGGGTCGGTGTGAAGTCCATCGACCTGCATGGACAGCACAGCACAGCACAGCACAGCACAACACCAGACGAACCACGCACTGCAGTACACCATCCATCCATCCAGCCATTCCGTTCAATGCACACACACACACTTGAGGGAGGTGGCCAAGAACACATGCATACCTACAGAGAGCCAAGTTGTCAATCACGCCAATCCTCAAAGGGCTGCCGTGCCGCCGACGGCCGGGATGGGGAAAAAAGCGATGCCGACCGAGTACAAAGGCGATCGTCATGGCATGACTGACGAGGGCACAATCAATGTCATTCAGCTGCGGGACGCGCAGGACAAACAAAAGCGATGGAATGACTGGCGCTATTACCTAGCTGCCGAATGAAAGGTACGAGTGCCAGTCTCACTCACTCACTTACGCCTACAAGTCAGTCAGTCAGTGCTGTCTGTCTGTCTGTCTGTCTGTCAGGTATCCACCGGACATGAACGCACTGCATTCATTCATTCAGGCAGGTCGTGTGTGAGTGTGTGTCCCCCAGAGTGGGTGGGTGTGCGTCTCGCGGGTCGCTGCTCAAAACCAACAATGTGGAGTTAGTCAGTCAGTCAGTGTAGCAAGTCACTGCGGATGCATCGGATCGACCTTTGTGTGCTCGAGCCGCACCTCAAACCGCCAAAGCAGTGAGGTGAGTGAGTGAGTGAGTGAGTGAGTCGAATGAACCGTGGACCAAAAATACAATAAATACGCAGTCAGTCAGTGGTAGCAAGTCGACACGGATGCACACAGGCATGGCGTTACGCTCACGCCTCTACACGCATCTCACGCATCCATCCATCCATCCGCCGTCAATACGTCAACATGGATGGGTCACCCACGCTCACACCTCTCTCTCGCTGTATCTATGTGTGTATGTGCGCCATCCACCGATCCATCCAACAACCATCGGCCACAGAAGTGTCGTTCCGATGAGAGCAATGCGGCCCGGTCTGCCCACATCACTCACACACGCAGACCGGGCCGCTGACCACCCACCACCAATCGATGCAGGCACCACCGAGAAGAGTAGAGAAGGCACACAGTTGTGTGTGTGCCGTCGATGGATGGATGGGTATCGTACACACCCGCCCGCCACAATCGCCGCACTCTCTATCACTCCCTCCGCCCACCCACATAGCCCTGCTGACCTGCCTGTCTGCCTTCGCTCAGTCAGTGTCGGTCGGCTCACGATTGTCACCACATGAAAGTGAATTCGTCAGTCATCCATCCATCCATCCACACACACACACCGACCGATGCAGCCAGCCAGCCAGCCAGCCAGCCGCAGCACACGCTCAGCTGTCGAATCTCACGCTCACTCGACTACTCATAAACCACGAAGAATCAAGCGCCTGTCTTCTGCACCCATTGTTTGTACCGACGTATCTCATTATGGCCACGTTTATCTACTCTGTACATGTCGCTCACGCCCCTTCTCATCCCAACCGACCTCCCGCCCCGACAAGCACCACCACCTCCACCACCAACACCACCCGACTGTTTCGGTCAACGAGAACACCACCGACGCACATGAGTAGACAGACGGGGAGAGAACAGCGACACATTGCACCCAGGCACAAAAAAAAGGTATCGTCACGCACCATACGGTGGGACAAAAAGCATAGGATAAACAGTATCGTCACGCACCATACGGTGGGACAAAAAGCATAGGCCGAGTAGGGCTGATGACTCAAGAGCAATACCGTACATCCATACCATAGAAAAGAAAACAAACAAACAAACAGCCATCCACTCCCGTCTGTCTACATATGGGTGCGTGGGGCCTCCTCTCGTGTGGTGGCGGTGGGTGGTGGGTGGGGTGCTCCTCGTCGCACACGCTGCCCTCGTCGGCCGGAGAGGGCACAGACGGGGCCACGGGACGACGTGTCACTGGGGCGTATTGGTGGGGGCCGGTGCGAAGCCAGGCATGCCCGCTGCATAGGCTGCTGGTGGTGCGGGTGGTGCGAATGCGGGTGCAGGCGCTGCCTGTGGTGCTGGCGGGGTCGGTGAAGGGAAGAGCATGGCCGGCGGTCCTTAGCCGCCTCCGCTGAGCGACGAAGCCCTCGGCAGCGGGGCGCTCGCCTCCTCCGATGACTGTTGCTGGGGTGCGGGTGGTAGTTGGATGACGCTGGCCTTCGTGTGTGGGCTGCTGTGAGCAACGGGTCTGCCGGATGGCCTCGCCCGCCGCTCACTCGACCAACGGGTCTGCCGGATGGCCTCGCCCGTCCCTCGCCGAGTGCCCAAGGCCCACATGCGAAGGCCGCCGTCAAGCGACCAACTCTCACCTGTAGGTCGAACACATACAGACAGAAGTGAGTGAGGTGCATTGTCTGTCGCGTATCAGAGCTCGCCCATTCCCAATCCCTCACCAGGGTGAGACGAAGCCCTCGGCAGTGGTGCGCTCGCCTCCGATGACGTCCGGCCACCGAGACCGGCGTCCACAATCGCGCCGCCCGACGACGCTGTGCAACGTGGCGCTGCCGGATGGCCGACGACCGAACGACATGAGGCCCTGCCGGATGGCAGGAGCTCATGGGGGACGCTGAGCAGCTGGCTTTAAAGCAGCCCTCGAGAAGCGCCTTGCCGTCACCGTTGCCGGTGGTCGGGGCTGGTGGCTGTGCCTGGCCTGCAGCAGCAGCTGCTGGGACGAGGGATGGAGTGGGTACGGCAACCTCCTGCTGCCGCAACTGTTGCTGTGGTGCGGGTGGTGGTTGGATGAAGCCGGCCTCCCTGGGCACCGCACGCGGCGACACCGGGGGCAGCATGACCGGCCTGACACACACGAGAGACACCAAGGGCAGAGGGACGGTTCATGGGACGGTGGACTGGATGAGAGCGAGTGTCTGTGCGTCTGACTCACTCGAAGTCTTCGAGTTCTTGCTGTGGGATGGGAAGCTGTTTGGGCAGCTCTTGTCGGGGCTGCTCCACCTGCACCTGAGCCGACAGGGGCTGCTCCTCTGTGCCGTACGATGACGGGGCCGCCGCAGCAGGTGCCCCAGGGAGCTCCTTGCCGTCCTGGATGCTGATCTGCTCCTGTCTGCTGCCGTGTCGGAGGCTCATGGATGCCCATCCTGAGCGAGTGAGAGAGCAACGGACAACGCACACAGACACGGGTGCGTGAGTCTTTGCATGTGTTGTGTATGTGTGTGGTGGGGGTGGGGGTGTGGATGTGGTGTGGATACTTACGTTTGTATATGTTCAGTATCCTCCCCCATGGCTCTGGCGATGGACGCCATGCCCAGCTCATAGCTCTCAGGGATCGCCACCAACGATGCAGCTGCTGCGGCGGCGCCGACCACCTCGGCCTCCTGCCCACCCTCACGCAGGGCGCGGCGCGGTAGGTCTGCACAGATGCCGCCGGTCGGAGGCCGGAAGGTGCGCGTGGGGAGGGGAGGCAGGGCGGCTGCTGAGTGGTCGCTCGTAGCAGAGCTGGCCTTCGTGTGTGGGCTGCTGAGAGACGGTGTGGCGGGGCATACGGCCCCCGGCATCTGCAGAGCCGAGACGGCACTCTCGCGGCCTGGCACGACCGACGACCACCTGCAGACACACACACGTGACATCCATGGGAGCACGACAAGAGATGAGAGGTGACCTTCACCGTGTGTATGTGTGTGTGGGTGGGCCTCATACCTTGCTCCTCCCAGGCAAGAAGCGGGGAGTCGTAGAGGGATGGATGAGTGAATGGGCGGCGGCTGACTGCAGCCGGCCTGCAGAAGGACAACAGGCAGACAGACAGACAGACGAGGAGCTCAGAGAGGTCGACCACATGTGTCTGTCATGTGTGCGCATCTGTGAGTGTTCCCGAGTGTGTGCCTGGATAAACAAACATGGCGGGCGGGCCAGCAAACACACACCACACCACACACAGCGGCCTTCAACCTGACCTGAAGCAGCCAACCGACGAAAGACATCCGTGCGCCAAGTGCATGTACGATGTACAGCACTTCCCGCGTACCGGTCGGTGGAGTGCGTGCGTGGAGGGAGGGAAGAAGTGCCTATCATTTCCTTTTTGGTATTGCCTTCTTGTGGGCCTCTCTTTTCCCTCTCCCGGCCTTCTTTAGGGGGCCTTTGGCTTTGCTTTCCCTCTCTCTCTTCGTCCCTCCCCTTGTCTGTCGGGCAGCCAGCCACCGAGTAAAAACTGACTAGATGACGTCAGAAATGACAGGAAAAATGACTAAAGATGCAATGCCGCACACCGACAGGCCCGACGAACGAAATTGAGAGGGACAGCCAGGCGAAAACGAAACCCATCGGCGATGCGGACACGTGTGTGTGAGTGTGAGGGGCAGAGCCGTCATCAGCCAGGACATGAAGGGGGAAAGGGACACACATGCATGCAGCCATCACACAAAGAATTTCGAAGGGCACCACGGCCAGACAGCCGGTCATGGGCCCCTCCTTTTCTTGTCTTTTTTTGCGGCGGTCAGACGCACGCAGCAAGCATTATGGTACACGAGGCCCCTCACACAACACACCCACGCCAGCCAGACGACACACAGACGCCAGACGACACACAGACAGACAAAAGAATGGGATGCACACGCCCTCCCACTCACCTCACCCCACCCTCAGACACACACAACCCCGCCCCACAACACGGACGCATAAATGACGGTAAAAACTGAGTAAAAAGTGACACACATGGGGGACGGCAGCGGGCAGGCAGAGGTGGATAGATGGACGTGTGGCGCATCACGACGACACCTCCCTCTCTCTCCTCGCTCACACGCACCCACCACACGTGGCGACGCACTCATACACATCCACATCAATGCACTAGAATGCATCCACACGGCCCGTCCGTTGGGCAACACACTGATGGGTGGGTGGGGGGAGGGATGGACCATGCAGGCACCAAAAGGGCCGTCTGCTCTCACATCTGTATAAACACGTGCACCCTCTCTCTCTCGGAAGGCGCCGCACACAGACAGACACACACACACAGCCACACACAGTCAACGGCTTGGCCGTAGGTACACATCACGGCACGGCAGACAGCTGCCTGCACCATGCATTCATTAAGTTAAAAATTAGGCTCACTCACAGACAGATGCACTTAGGTATGTTCTGTTGTGGTGTGTTGCCTTGTGGTGGGCTCTGTGTTAGTTAGTGCCTCTCCCTCTCCCCCTCTCTCCTTGTCCCTCTCTCTCTGGCCATTGTGGTGTGGCCATTGTCGTGCAGTGCGGGGTCGGAAGACATCACCAACCCAAGATGACACAAAAATATCCCGTAGGCATAGAATGGGATGGCATGTGTGTGTATGTGTGTGAGGCTGGGGTGTAAACGGACTAAAGTAGGCCACACAAAGGAAAGCAGCACAGCCGATCTAAGCAGCACAAACATCGCTCATTACCATGACAGCACAGACACCTACCTCAAGACAGACAGACAGACAGACGGACGGACAGACAGCCAGGGAGGAAGGAAGGAGACAGGCAGGGAGGAGAAAATCCAAAGCCTTTCCTCTCCTACGGCAGTCACAAGGCATTATAAACACACACACGGGGTACCAGACAAGCTGTGCACACTACATGACGCAAAAATCGCATAAATCGCACAAATCATGTCAGTCGACTACTCACAAATATCTGCTGGGATGTGCCGTGTGTGTACGCTCCACTAATACGCAAGCAGCCAGGCCGCACACCACCCACACCCCCCACACCCACACCCACGCCACCGATCGACAAATCACTCACACGCACGCACAGTGTCCATTTCACTGCTGTTGAAAAAACTGACGAGGCTCTCTCTGCACCATCCCTCCCTCCACTCACACGACAGACATGTCAGCCATCCATCCACTTTGACCCATTCAAGCCAGCAACCACAGCCCTTCCAGCAACCACGGCCCGTCACCCATCACATACATATGACACAGACCATCGTCGCGAAAGCAGCACAAATATCACCGTTGTGCGTCCATCCATCCGTCAGCTAGCCAGCCATTCAGCCACAGCACCACACCCCTAGCGGCGCCGCGCGAAGCCAGGGCCGGGGGTGGCCAGGCGCGCCGCCGCTGCTGCCTGTCGTCCGCGCACAAACATGGGTGTGCCGGTGGGAGTGCGTCGGATGGTTGGCGGGGTCACCTTGACCCATCGGCTCGGGGGCACCACCCTTCGGCGGCTGGTCGCCTCTCGGCGGCGGGCCGCTTCAGCCTCCGCTTCAGCCTCCGCTTTCTCCGCCGCTTCCTCCGCCGCTTTGCGGACAGACGGGCGGTTGTGGTCGTCGTAGCGCACTCGCATGCCGCACGACGCCCGGTTCTCGGTGAGCAACTCCTGCTCCTCCTCATCATCCTGCTGCTCCTCCTCTGGGTCATGGATGGGCAGGAGGTCGTCCGGGATGGTCAGGAGGTCACCGTCGGTCTCCTGCGCGGCCTCGGGCTGCTGGTGCTGCGGGGCGCGGGTGTCGGTGGTACGATGGCGCGCGTAGTAGATTGGCGACGCGATGGGCACCTCCCTGGGCAGGTTGCGGAGGCGGTGGTGGTCATAGTCCTCCGTCGTGTCTGAGACGGGCGCCACGGGCGGCAGATTAGTCTGCGAGGTGCAACACAACACAACACAACACAACAGACATTGATTGCGTGTGTGTGTGTGTGTGTGCCTGAGTGGCCATCTGTGCTGTGTGGATTGTGTTTGTGTACCTGTCTGTGCCACTGCTCGCGGGGGACGACCCACCAAAGGCGGGCCTCCACGACGCGCAGGCGCTCGCGAATGGCCGACTCGCGCTCGCTGAGGGCTGCCTCGCGCTTCAACCTCTCCTCCTCCCGCCGGCGGATATCCTCGAGCCGCCTTTCCTCGAGCGCCTTCTCTTCTTCGTGACGAGGGATGATGGTCTCGATCCTGCGGCGGGTCTCACGGCGGCGAGCAGCACGTTCGTGTGGATGGCTGGGGGGCGGCCTGACAATGAATGTGGCACATCGAAATGAGCGAATGCATGGCGCCTCCTCTGTCTGTCTGTCTGTCTGGGTTTGTGTATGTTATATACGTACGTGGGGAGCAACCCCTGCTGCTGGCCGACCGTGACCATGCTGGGGATGGACTCCTCGAACGCCGCCTCACTGGCCCTCCTCGCCATCTCGTCCTGCTGCTGCTGCTGCTCGAAGACCAGCATGCTGCGCAGCGACTCCTCGAGCGCCGCCATGCTGGCCTTCTTGGCCTCCTGCCTGGCCTTCTCGGCCTCCCGCTCGGCCTCCCGCTCGACCCGCTCCTTGTGCTGCTTGAAGGCCGCGATGAGCTGCAGCTCGCCTACCGCGAACTCTAGGCGGCGGTAGGGAAGGCGTGTGAGGGGGGCAGTGCAGCTCCTGATCGCGCGGTGCGCGAGGGCGAGATACGAAGGGGGTCCTCTGTCTCGGCGCGCCCGCGGGATGCGGGAGGGGGGTGGCTTGATGGGCCCTGTGGCGGTGGTGGTGGTCCTGGGGGTGGGGGTGGGGGTGGTGACTGTGGCGGTGCTGTCGTGGTGGTGCTGAGAGCGAGTGCGGGGGGTGCTGTGGGTGGTGCTGGGCAGCCACACACATAGACCCATCAGCACTAGCAAAACAGCCGGGGGCAGGGGCACCAACACACACGCCACGGCGGCAGCACCACCGCACGCAATTGCCAGCATCACCGCCGGCACTATGGTGATGCTGGTGCTCAGGTCAGTGGCCGTGACGGTCGACGGCAGAGTGGCGTAGGCAGACAGGCGAGGGACCGAGTTGGAGCTCTTAAGCACCCCCTCCAGACGCTGGAGCTCCTTCTCACGCTCGTCGGCCGTCAGCGTTATTTGCACTGACGAGGCAGAGCGCACACGGTGGGCCTGCAGACACACACACACGGCGCCTTGGGTGTGCGAGAAGGTGCGAGCGTGTGTGTGAGTGTGACCTTGTCTTTAATAATCCCGTAGAGGAGCATCATGCCGAGCGGCAATGTGATGCTCACGCAGCCCACGATGAACCACACCATCTCGGAGTGACGCGAACCGGTCTCTGGGCAGAATGTGTCGAGCAGCCAGCCCGACATGGCGCCCGTCACTAGTGTGCCCATGAACATGGGCGTCGACGCCAACGCCATGTAAGTGCCCTCACGACCCTGATCAATCAAACACACACCGCAAACCACACACAGACAGACGGGGACACTCATGTGATGTGTCTGTGCTCCCGCCACCACCACATCCCCGTCTAACCTTTGCGGCAACGGCGACGGTGTACTCGTAGAATCGCGGATACCAAATCGCCTCGCCCAGTGACAGGAGGGTCACAAACCTACACACACGGGGAAATACAGGACAGATTGACAACAGCGGCCCCTCCCTCCCTCCCTGGCTGGCTGACCCGATGGCAGTGGTGTAGGTGTGTCCCATGGCGAGGAGGAACGGCGACAGCGCCGAGAGCGACACGCCGACGATTATCATCTTTAGTGGGTGGAGGCGCATGTTGACCAATGCGAGGAGGGGCACCACTATGGCCACACACAGCGGCTTGATGGCGATGATCGACCCGGACATGACATCCTTGCCGAACTCACGCACCTATACACACACACATACACACACATACACACACAGTGCACACACAGGGGTATGCTCCTGTGTGTGTGTGAGGTGCCCTGCCCACCATGTATTTTGGGAAGGTTGCGTCGAGGTGTCCGTATATCATGCGCACGCCCAACAGCAATACCACCAGCAAAAAGAACCGCCAGAAGCTCGGCTGGTTCAACACATCCCTGATACACACACACAGACACACACACACACATACAGACACAGACATACGATGCGAGCAGGCCAGCAAACATCCTCCCCTCTAGATGGCTCACTTGAATGCGCCGAAGAGCCCCTTCTGCTCGGTGTTTGTGTCGCGTGTGGCCTTCTCCCGGCCCGTATCTCTGCAGACCAGCCCCTGTGGCGACGTCGACACCTCCCGCATGCACACCAGCGATACCCCCAAACTGCATGCAACACACACACCCAGCACACAATGGCCTCTCTCTTGTGTGAGATGGCTGTGTGTGCTGGGTGTGCCTGGCTGACCTGACGAGGGTCATGACGGCCCCGGCGAATATGAGCAGCCTGGATGAGGATATCCTGTACGTGTGGGCGCCGAAGGCGATGGCCACGCCCGTCGGAAAGGCCTCGTGGATGGCATCTGCACACACGCCGACACATAGAGATGGGCTTCGTGTGCATCTGTGTGCATGGCTCTCTCTGTGTGTGTTCGTGGGAGGGGGGGTTACCAACTGTCGGTGCAGCGCATATGGCTGCGAGGCTCATCATGACGTAGAGGATGGAGTAGCCCAGGCTCCTGTTGCCCTCGTCAGTGTACCTTCGAATGCCAATCTGAACACACCGCACAAAACACAACCCACACACATCGTATCGTCGGCATCCATCACTGGCGGGCCTCGGTTCTCTCCCTCCCCCACCTGACCTGCATGACGGGAATGCCCATCGCCGAGCCCACGGGCAGCGCCGTGAACAGAATGAGCGTCAGGAGGTGTACGTCGGTGATGAAGGTCAGCATCAGGCGGGAGCAGAAGAGTATGGCTGTCCCGCCTACGAGGCTCCACTTGACCCCCAGGTTATCTATGATGATGCCGATGACAAAGCCGTACACTGACACGAGCATGCCGAAGATGCCGTACGCCAGGCCGGCCTCCTCGAAGCCGATCTCCTCGGTGAGGAAGGGAATGAGCGTGTGGGAGAAGACGAAGTAGGCGTACGATTCGAGGTACTGGAGGAGGAATATCAGCCACAGCTCTCGCGGGCACCGGGCGATCGACGCCACTGCAGTGGGAAAGAACATCGGTACTTGTGCGTGTGTGATAAACTTCTGCTGGCCAGAAAGCGCTCTAACAGCTAGCTGTTATGCTGTTGTGCTAAAGGGTAGCTTGCATGCATCGTAGCTTGGGAGCTCGCAAAACCTTAGGGTGCCCCACAAAACAATTCCCTGTACAGACGAAAATGCTCTCTTCACAAAACACCAGATGGGGATCTTGAGGAGAGAATCACTGTATGGGGTGGTCATGCTGTCAAGACTGAAGATCTCTGCACAAGACACGTATCCCATCGGCAGAAGTTGGGATGGATGGGATGCTGTCCGCATCCAGATGCCTCGCCACATCCCATCCATCTCAACGCAGCGGCTTTACCAACGGAAATGCGCGGCCGTTCCATGAGTCGGCATGGCGGTCGACAACAGCACGCAATGCACCTGGTCCACCAAGCGGCTGTCGGGGCTATTCATCGAGCGTCCAGGCCGGTGAATGCCAATGACTATACTGAGAAGGCCTGGGAGGCGATCACAGAGGTGACTCCGCTGAAAGAGAGGAATCAGCCGCCGTGCTGAGGCGGATCTGCTCAACCAGGGACCAGATGGGCTTGCGCATCGCATTCTCTTCAAGGGTGAGGTGGCGCACGGGTGGGCAAGGAAAGCGTTGATGCACATTTGTCTTCCTGCCATCAGCTGAAGGAGTACCTCGAGCACGGGGCGCGTTGGACAGGCCGGCTGGAAGGTCTCTCATCAACGTGAGTTGTTGAGGGAGGTCTGCCACTAAAGGAGGATGTGGAAGTGTGTGAGTGTAGGCAGGTCTTGAATACGGCCAAGTCGATCAAGGGCCGCTTCACAGACGAGTCGGATCTGTTGAGCACCTGCTGCTGGCCCTAGCCGAGGCCGACACTCGCTTCAAAAGAGGCTCTGCAGCACCAAGGCATCACGCCTGAGGCACTCCTTCAGGCGGTCAGATATCTGCGCGGCTCTCGTCGCGTGACGACCAAGACGGCCGAGGGATCATACCAGGCACTGGAGAAGTACGGCAGGTACGAATCAAGGCACGCAGTTGTTGCTCTTGCATGAATGAGCTCTGTTGGTGCAGGGATTTGAATGAGCTGGCGAGCGAGGGCAAGCTGGACCCCGTCATCGGGCGTGACGAGGAGATCCCGCGGGCGACACGAGAGAATCTGTACGTGCGTGTGGGGTCCATGTAGCAAGAACAACCCGATTCTGCTGGGTGACCCCGGTGAGGGCAAGACGGCCATCGCTGAGGGCCTGGCGCAGCGGATCCTCCTCGGTGACGTCCCTGACTCACTAAAAGGCCGACGACTCATCGCCCCCAACATGGCATCCGCGATCGCAGGTACACACACACACTTACACACACAAACTCTCTGACCGATGCATATATACTTCTAGGTGCCAAGTACCGTGGCGAGTTTGACAAACGGCTCAAGGGCGTGTTGAAGGAGGTGAGTGACGCCCAGGGGCAGGTCGTCATGTTCATCGACGAGGGGGCGGGCGGGGGCGGCGAGTCGGGCGGCATGGATGCGCAACATACTCAAGGTCAGTGCAACAAAACCATTTGCTCACTCTCACATATTCCAGCACGACTGTCTGTCTGTGTGTCTGTCTCTATGCCTGTATGTGTGTTGGTAGCTGCGGTACATCGGGCCGACGCTTTCAGTCGGTCTATGTGGACGAACCGGCCGTGGACGCATGAGCGGTATGAGATGCATCATGGTGTGCGAATCCGCGACTCTGCCCTGGTTGCCGCCAGCAATCTCGCTAATCGATACATCAGCGATCGGTTCTTGCCCGACGAGGCCATCGACCTGGTGACGAGCCCGCCGCAAAGCTCAAAGTGCAGGTACGCACACAGTACCCGCTCACACACATGTGCTGGAGTCATGTTGTGCTGAACGTTCAGGTGACCAGCCGCCCAGAGGATCTTGACGCGATAGACCGCCAGATAGTGCAGCTGGAGATGGAACGGATCAGCATCAAGGAGGACGTGCGAGCAGGGTCACTGCAGAGGCCATCCAGCGGTCACGGGCCGGCCTCTCTGACCCCAACCGCTTCATTCGCCGCTTCGCCGGGTCGAACAGTGGATTCGTGCGCGGCTGTCGGTGTGCCTGGCTCGTTCGGTGTCTGCGTGTCTGCGGCGGCGCAGGAGGAAGGGCCAGTAGCACTGGCTGTATCAGAGGGGGCGCTGGGGCTGGAATGTTCATTGGGAGCCACTCGTTTTCTGAGGGTGCCGTCCCTGTGGATACGCGTGTGGATATTGTGTGTTGCGTCGATTGGCTGCCTGCCTGTGCGTCCTCGTGTGCTTGAGCATCGGCCTATTATTTCTGCTGATAGGCCAACGTGTGTGGACCCCGGCACACCGTCAGAAGCATCGGCAGGATTTGACGTTTTGTGTGATGCAGAGAGGGAAGCATGTCCACGTGTGTGTTGTGATGGGTGCAGGTAGTGTCTCCGACTATCGATCGCTGGTCACTTGATGCAAATGGTCACTTGATCCATTCCAGCCATCCGTATATCTCTTGACCTTGACCGATATCCATTAACTCACATCACACCGGCTCTCCGCCAAACCCCGCAGCAAGCAAATCCATGCGTCCATCCATCACGGTTCACACGTACACGTGTCTCTCTGTCAGCCATCCCTACATCCCTCAATCCGTCCCCTTTCCCCCCCAGCTCATGCCACCGCCTCCGCTTTTGCTCTTCATTCACTGCCTGCGGATGCAGCTCGAGCAAACAGACGAATCTGTAAATCACAGCAACGATGAGACGCCTAGTGAGTGAATCCGCAGACCGCTGCTGCTCGCGCGGCAGCTAAGTAGGTAAAGGCAGAAAACGACCGACCGACAAGACACCGTAGTGTGCGTAAGTAAGGCGGGAGTGTGTTATGTATGTGTGTATGCTCACCCGTTGGTAGCCTTGCTGTAGGTGTGTCCATAGTCGACGATGAGGCCTTGGCCAGCACGCGGTTGTCGTTCACCCTCAGAACCGCTAATTGATTGATTGATTGATTGACACACAAGCAACCGACCAACCAATCAGCGAATTAATTAATGCGCACACATACCTCAACAGCCCTTCAGCCATCCATCCACACGGCATTGCATCGACGATAAATGCATCTGTGTCTCACAAAATCGAGCTTACTGCATACCGCCAGTATAGAAGGGAGCTTCTCGAGCTGTGCTGGCGCCAAAGGATGCCGATATTGCTGAAATATAGGGCCGACCGCGATATGAAATGAAGACAGCGATGTCTCTGCCAAACAGACAGACAAACAAACGGATGGGCGCATACCTATAGCTATGATGTATCTGTATTTGTTTTCATTGAGACATCTCCTGCGTACCTGGCGTCGACACACACACACACACACGCAAATCCACACAGAGAGTAATGAATTAGGAGGGGGGACTCCAAGCTCTTCCTCGTCGGACTCCAAGCTTTCCTCCGTTGCATCAGCCACCGTGTGGCGGAGCTTTCGAGACGACGCACATCAGAGAAAGCAAGATGAAGACCAACACGGCCAGTGGTAGCAGCAGACGCAGCAGAGATCGGTCATGCTGCAGATGACAGGTGGCAAGCAGCAGCGGTTGGTTAAAAAGCAGGGAAAGGCGATGCAGAAGGGGATGGGAAAAGCCACCGAGCAAATTGCCGCCGAGGGGTTCGAACCTCAGCGCGCGCAGCCTGTGTAGAGCGCGCACAGCCTGTGTAGAGCCAGGGCGTCTGTGTCGGTCAAGGCGTCTGTGCAGAGCAGCCTTTTGCGGCTCGTTTTGTGGCTGTGTCGCTTGGATAGTATCAGTGGGTACAGGGGGGGTTGGACAGAAGCCTTGTCTGTAGAGGCAGCCTTCTCTTCTTGCCGATGATGGATGGCAGCTGCCCACCCGCAGACAGACCAAACGACTTCACACACACATGGTCACACACACGCAAAGAAAGGCACACAAGTGCATGTGTGTGGTGCGTGTGGTGCGCGTGGGCACTGCCCCCCTCCCTCCCTCCCTCCCTCCCTGGCTCACCTTGACCGCTGTGCCGAGGGTCATGTTGCTGGCGGCGCCATGGGCTGGCGTGTGGGCAGAGACAAGGCTCCGTTGGCGTATGATGTTACATATCATCACCACAACACTGAAACAGACACACCCGAATCCACACAGCAAGATATGAATCATGGGCCAAGATCCATGCTTCTGCGGTGCATATTTCTCACCCAGCGACGCACAGGAACGTAAGGAGGCCGATGTCAGAACCCCATCGGGCATTGGGGTGCGGCTGCTCGTCGTCAACCAACAAACCAACCAACAAACCAACCGACAGACAAGGCGAAGCGTGAGGTCTGGTTGTAGGAGTGTGTTGAGGTGCGTGCGTGTGAAACGTTGACCCCTACCCTGTGCAGACGACTTGGTTGAGCTCTGTAGTCGACAGGCAGGCGCTCCAGCGACACAAGGTCACCTCGACAATTGTTGGCCATGGCAGCGGTATTGTGATGAAGTACAGGGCCGACCTCGATATAAAATGTAGGCAGCGATGTCTCTGCCAAACAAACAAACAAACAGACACATGAACGGACATTCAGTGTGATGTATCTGCGCACGTGAACGCGACGCTTAGAGCTCTCCGTACCGGGCGATTCGTTGTTCGAGGGATGATGTGGACAAAGCCTTGCAGATATAAAATGTAGACAGCCATCCGAGGAGGGCCCTCCCCCCTCTGCCGCAAGCACCACACGACGACTCCAGGTACATCACAAGGAGTATCAGCCACAGCTCACGCGGGCAGCGGGCCATCAACGCCACTGCAGTGGAGAAGAAGGCCATCTGCAATGCGAATTCAGCGGTCTACCGTGTCTGGAAAGCCGAATGGATCAAGCTGCGGTCCAAAGAAGCCTGTTGGAGCGACCGAACGACAAAACATCAGTAGCTACCCATCGCAGCTGCGGGCCTTCGACGGCGCTGCAGCGGAGATGAGCATCGGTACTTGTGCTGGTATTTTTTGCAAAAAGCGCGGTAACAGCTCTGTGCAGCTATCAGCTCTGTGCAGCTATCAGCTCTGTGCAGCTGGTAGAAGTTGTGCTGGTATTTGTTGAAAAAAGCGCTGTAACAGCTCGCAACCTTAGGGTATGTCTTGAGCTCGTTCTCGAAGCCGTCCTCCCACAACTGCTCGACTAAGATGCTCTCACGCCCTGCACAACCAAGGGGCACACACAACACACATGGCACGTGGGAATCTTTCTTTCTTGCGAATGGACGCTCTCTCACTGACCGTCAACAATGCCTTTGAACACCCTCCCGTACAAACCAATGCCCACACAGTACTCAAAGGGGTTCCGCCAGTCGGTGGCGTAGAAAACCACCTGACCACCACACGCCACACACATCCAATCCAATTATGTCCTTGAATGCATTCTGCGTGTGTGTGGGGGCTGCCATCCATCGACTTACATCGGAAGGGTACTGTTTGGTGCGGAGGAACTTCCGTGGAGGATGCCATGTCGTTGGCGGCGCCGCGGGTGTCGCCTTCGCGCTGACGATGGGGGTGATGGTCTCTGGTGCCTCCTCGGAGATGCTATGAAGTTTCTTGTCAGGTTCAAACTTGGGCCGCTTTCTGCCCTTCTTCATCCTGGGGGGCAGTGTGGGCGTGTCGGTGGTGGGGCGGGGGCGTCGCCCTTTGCGTTGACGATGGGCTTCTGCTGCTCGCCCGCAGACAGACCGAACAACTGCACACACACACACATCAAGAAAGAAAGGCACACAAGTGCACGTGTGTGGTGCGCGTCGGCACTGTCCCCCTCCCTCTGTCCCTCTCTGGCTCACCGCGACGGGCCTCTTGAAGTGCTGTGGTGCGGTGACGATGCACCACTTGACGGCGGGTCCGAACGTCAACACCCCGATGAGCCAGCTTCCACCAGTCGGACCCCTCGTCGCTGTGCGCATAGCATACAGGACAGGCAGAGCAGACACAGAAACCGGACTGACTGACTGACGTATTGGTGCCCATCGTGTTCGTTCTTCGTGTGGTGTGGGTGTGTGGGTGCCCATATGCATGCAGTACACACCTGTTTCCCTCCTGTGCATCATGGTAGACGGCGTCGTCTGCATCATGGTAGACGGCGTTACTGTCGTCCTGCTGTGGTGACATGGAGGTCTTGTTGGAGGGGAGCAGCCAGATCACCCCCACTAGCAGCAGCAGCAGTGGCAGTGACGGGGGGATCAGTACGCAGGCCGCAGACACAAACGTCATCACAACTATCACCAGCACCAACACCGCCTCAGTGCCCTGCACACACACACACACAGTGAGAAAACTCTCGTCCATGTCTCC